>SMMW01000606.1:1967500-2117119 GCA_004794655.1 Marisa cornuarietis
CCCCCACCCCTCATGCGCGTCTAGAAATGGGAGGTCTATGAAGATGTGAGTGCATGTGGTGTGAGTGGTGAGTGAGCAAAAATACAGGTTGAGAAGAGTGAGACACCTCAACGCTCAGCCCGGCAGTGTGCTAGTTAAGACACTACCTTGTCACCACTGCACTTAGAAGCCCTGAGTTCAGATCTCATCTCGGGACGCACACTGCATGTGACACCTGTTCGCAGGGCCGGCTGTCGGGGGTTTTCTCCGAGTACTCCGGTTCCCCGACCCCCTCACCCCGTAACTCCCTCTCCCCTCATAGCGCGAAATCTCTTCTTGGAAGCACTTTCCCACCAAAGCAACCAGCCAACCAATCAATAGGCAGCTAATCTGAGATCTAATTAATCAGCACCCCTGCTTCCGTACGTGATAACACCTTTAACTCCAGGTGCTGCAAGTCAAAGTCAAACAATGGTTAGCGAGTGGTGCAGCTTGTCCGACTTTCGTTCTCGGATTGAGCTGCATACTACATTATTTGCTGCTAGCAATAAAAGTTGAATTTTTCATTCCCAATTCAATCTGTACTTGCAGTCTGGAGGGAGTTGTCTGTTTGCATCTAATTCTACCTGGTAATAAGAAAAGAAAAAAAAACTTTCGCTGATGTGAGGTAATTACACAGTGCATGCTCTAAAGTGATGCAGTTCATCACTCCTTGTCGTCGCTGTTTTACACATAATAATAAAACGAAATGAATGTCAAGCTAAAAGCTTTAATACACCCACCCACGCAGAGAGACAGAAAAATGTGCAATTGGAGAAATACAGTTGACGCAGACAGCCACTAACCTTTTTTTTTTTTTTTAACAAAAAAGGAGGAAACTACCTGATGGTGACCTACGGGGCCTCCAGGGGCCCCTAGCGGACACGGCGTGGGTTAAGTCTGCCTCTTTAATGTTTTACAATCATAGACACGG
This sequence comes from Marisa cornuarietis, assembly GCA_004794655.1. NCBI lineage: Eukaryota > Metazoa > Mollusca > Gastropoda > Architaenioglossa > Ampullariidae > Marisa > Marisa cornuarietis. The sequence goes on from SMMW01000606.1 coordinate 1,968,453, forward strand.
AAGCAGAGCCTAGAGAGCCAGGACGGTGGTATGTGGTGGTGGTTGTGGGGGAAGTTTGGGGGATGAGGAGGGTAGGTGAGAGCGGGGTCAAAATCGTTGACGATACCGAAGAGAGAGAGAGAGAGAAATAAAAAAAACACGAATTAACTGGGCTTCCTACACAGGACCGATTTGTGATGCCTGTTGCGTGGGATCAAGATACGGGGAGATGCGCTTCAGAACTGTTGCACGCGCTGCATGTGGGAAGCATAAGAAAAGACGTGCATTAAAGCGTTAGTAGGCGCGATCACCTGCATACGACTAACCCTTCGCTTCCTGGTTCCGCCAAAACCTGCTGCCTCATAAACCGTGTTCTGAAAGATTACTTCTTCATTTCTATTAGTAATCAGTCTAGTCAAAATGATGGTATAATCTATCCCAGTCTTGCTTCTTCACATCTCTCTCACACACGCGCGGGCGCGCACACAATGGAGTGCAGCGTCACACGGATACAGAATTACAACACGCCATCTAGCGGCATCTTCAGGCCCGCACACAGGTAAAAGAAGATACAACACAGTACTCAGCACTCTTAGGAAATTTATGGAGCATCTAGTGCATAGTCGGAAGCACTGATCTCGATGGAGGCCAACATGGAAAGTGGCTCAGTCGAGAGAAGACAAACTGAACGGATAATTTGTGTGTATGTGTGTGTGTGTGTGTGTGAGAGAGAGAGAGAAAATGAGATTAGGCCGATGACAGTGACAGAGCGCTATCAAGGTCTAAAAGGTTTCAGCGTGCAAGAGCTAGATTCGGGCGGGAAAATTGTCAAGCACAGGTGGCGAACAGGTAACAAAGATAGTTTAGTGACGAGAAGCATGAGAACGAGCAGGTACGGACATAGTTTAACCCTGCCGGTGAGTTGTGGATCCTCCAGTAATCACTGAAGGTATACCGGTATAAGAAGCTTGCTCCTTCACTGTGCGACCTACAAAGGTCAGCGTCTACACAGCGCCTCCTTAGTGCAGAATGCCTGGCACTGTCAAGAACGATGGTGGCAGCCCAGGACGGCCGCTCCATAGCTCTTAAAGAACACCCAGCACTTAGCAGACGGGGTTGCCTGTATCATTACATGACGTTTGCTATGTGTTGGTAGATGTTACTTGGCCTTCGTACTACTGCTACGAAATTCTCACTTCAGACATGCACGACAGACAAAAAGAAAGTTTTCTAAAAAGACATAAGCATGACTTATTAACTCACTCGCAGACAGACACGTGGGACCGAAAGAGGAAAGAAGGGAGATATTAAGTTTTTAAATTTCACAACGTAAGCATCAATGCCAGTGTTCGTATCCAAGCTAGAACTTATGTGGCAATAAAGTAGGTGATAGAAAACAAAGTACTCACTGAACCGAGTTGGCTCAGACACCCCAAGCGTCTGTCCGTTCGGCAACATCTCCAGGTACTTTCCGAAACGTGCCTGTACATGCATCGTCCTGTTAGTGGAAGCTTTCCAGTGATGAGGCAAAGGAGGTGTACCGTCTCTGAAAGGGGGGACAGGCTGGTCCCCCTGTGGCAGGTCCAGACTGGGGTTGCTGAAAATAGACGATGCGGGATCGACGACCGGCAGGTGGGTGATGGTTGTCGTCGTCGCGGCTGTGGGTCTGATAGCTGCAGGAGACGGGTGCCCAACGGCGAGCATCTCCGCAGCAGCTGGGCGGGAGGAGGCGGGCGTTGGCAGCAGTAGTAGCAGGATGAAGGGGACCAGCCAGTGTGCCAACAGAAGAGATCCAGGTGTGAAGGAGGTCGCGGTAGTCGACGAGAGATGAGTGGGCACTCGTCGCAGCGGCGGGGCCAGCAGCGGCGCCAGCGGCAAGCACGGTTGGTGCTGCTGCTCTGGCCGCCGCCGCCGCTGGCCCAGGGAGCTCTGACTGTGGCGAGATGGCGTGGTTGAGTCTGGGATACCGTGGAACAGGAGTCTGGAACCGCAGGGCCTACAACGCGCCAGGGAGAAGACACCCACCTTTCTGTTACCACGCTGTGAGGAGGAGGGAGCCAGCACGTGACGTGGGAAGAGGAAGTGGGGGAACCCCCAAAACAAAGAAAGAGAAAAATCTTTACAATAGCTCAACCTCTTGATTGGACACTTTGAATAACCTCCAATTCTGTCGACCAAGATCTGTACGTATCGGTACTATGGGCGGCGCCCTAGGGAGGCGCCCTATCACAGCATGCAACAGCGCACGGGGGTGGGCACTGCTGATGTAATTCAGAAAAAAGTATAAAGGTGTTTCTCGAAGATCGTTCCAAACGAACGTTTAACGTTTTTATTTTTTGGCACTTCTTCACTTTCACCACGTGCTGTAAATACACACTGAAGTGATGAGATATATTAGCAAATCTAAACTTCACTCAAAATTACTGTTAAAAAATAAAACGTTGCTCGTCTGCTGAATTGTAGCATAACGCTGTCCCAGCTGCGTTCAAATCAGTTAAATGTGAAGCAAGGCCATTCTGGACGATTTTATGCCAAGTAACGAAACCCCCACACATCCTACACACAAAGCTTCTTCCCACCGAACTAAACAAGCACGCTCGCTTACGATCCAGTTGGAATTACTCCATGCGTGGCGAATCAGAAGGTGGGAAAATCCTTTGTGGCAAGGGATCTCGCGCAGACGTATCCTTCGGTCGAGCTAAGGTAGTGCCTGCGTGTTGGGGGGGCCATTAGCAACAGGAGGGAGGAGCTGTGAGGGGGTGTTGTGCGGTCAGCCACGGCAGCGATCTGCTTCGGGAGGCGGCGACAGCACCCAGCGGACGGCGGAACTGTCCCCACGCCTAGTGTCGCGATTGGTCCGATGTTTACGCACGAGGCATTTCCAAGTGAGCTGCCCAGTCCAGTCGCCATCGTCCGGCCGGCACTGCGGCGAAAAGTTGCTTGTGGTTTACGGCCGCCGTGCGAGTATCGCTTGGGCAGTGGTCATCGTTGGGTGGTAATGGTGTGGGGGGCGGGGAAAAGAACACGTCCTCTCTTTCTCTCTGTCTTCGCCGAGGAGCTGAGAGAAGCGTTTAGGAAGTGAGTGACCTTCGTCTGCATCGACGAGCCTGAGATGCACTGAAACAAATCAAACGATTACCAGAATGTTGACGTGTGCTATTTGTGAACAAGTTAAAAAAAAGAGTCAAGAGTGTCTTTGCGGAAGAACAGGTTAACATCGGACAAACAAGGTGAATGCTTTGTTTTTTGTCGTTGTTTTGTTTAACTGTCGCCTCCTTCCCAGTCGCATTCAAAGAACTGCGAAATGACCGTGTAAACGTCTGATCCTCAATCACACAGTCCGGCCTTCTCATACGGTGACGGGACTGTGGAACAAGATGGCCGCATCTTTGATGGCCTTTATCTACCCGTATCAGCCGACAGTGTATCTACCTAAACCTGTACGACGATAAGCTCGCGATAACTCGAAGCGAGACAGTTATTGTGCCGTGTACGTACGATCGAACCCGTCATGGTGCTAAACTTTCACGGCCGCCGAATGCGCACAGACTGCTATTCTATTGCGCTGTGCAGAAAAGTGCTATTCTTCAGCATTGCGCACAAACATGCTATTCTACTGCATTGTGGAGACTCCGACAGGGAGTTGCAATGTTGCAATGCGCAAATACATTTCGTTACTGTACACATCGGGGAGTAACACCTCGGCTTTCTCCGTCGCACTTGCTCCCCAAGTTGACATGCGCGAACCAGCTTGATATAACACCAGCGTGTCGCTGCTGTCTGGATTGTATAACATCAGCTATAACACCAAAGCGACGTCAAGCAATTCTCCAGCCTTCCGGCATTTGCAGACAGAAATGGCCAGTAACGATATCTATGATAAAACAATACATAGACAAAACTTCAAACAGGACAGCAGCATTTGCAAACAAACAAAGGAACAAAAGAGCGCGGCAGTCTCTCTCCTATCTGCTTTGATTGCATATACATTGCGCCGTGTGAGGAAGCGAATGAAAAGGAGGCATCAGACACTAACCATCTCCGCTCTGGTGCTGTGCAGTGTGTTATCAGGGATAACATCCAGAAAGCCACCTCCACTACAACATTTACCTAGATCTCAACATACGCCACCCGCGTAGCGCCGTAACAAGTGTAGCAGGCGTAAGATGAATGTGTGTGTGTGGGAGGGAGGGTGGGTGGATGGATGTTTGTGAGTAGAGGTGTGTGTGTTTTCGAATGGTTGTGAGGCATGATGTCGTGCGCGGACATGACCAAGCAAGCTTACGGTGTGTGTGCTACAAGCGTAGAATCAGGATCATCTGAGCTTTGTGTTGTTGTACAGATAAAAAGCTTCCGTAAACAAATCTGAAATCTCGAAGCATGCATGATTACACATAGAAGCATTCAGACAGCCGCCAACGCATCGTCATTAACAATTTCAATTTCATTACAGCCAGTTCGACATATCCGATCACGTTCATCTAAAACTGGACTTTGGATAACTTCTTGCTTTCTTGTTTTCTTTGCATGCTTTTGACATGTGTATATATATATATATATGCGCTCATAAGATGTGTGTGTGTGTGTGTGTGTGTGTGTGTGTGTGTGTGTGTGTGTGTGTGTGTGTGTGTGTGTGTGCTGGTGAGTATGTGACAGAGAGAAAGTGCGTTCGAATATCCTTCGCAACCATCGGTGCCCTCACTCTTTCTTTTGTAAACCTTTTTGATGCTGAAAACCATCTTTCACTAAGAAGATAAGCTCGGGATCATCTCCTCTTGCGTTCCTCTCAGTGAAAAATGAACCTCATAACGGTTATCATTTCGTAAACTTCAGCAAGAATTCATTCAAAAGAAGCTTATCTCATCAGTCATCGCCTATATCGCCCTCCCTTCCATTAAAAGTAATGACCCTCCACACAACCCGTCCACATCCAGCCCACTCAAGGCTGTCAGCGGTAGCTTGCAAGCTTGCAGTTTCCAGTGAATTCAGGCCATACGGGGGGTGGGGGGACATAATCTTCTCTACCACGTCACCAAGGAGGCTTAAGGCACTGGCCCAACAGAATACGATAAGTAATAACCACGTCAAGCAATCTGCTGAATGCAAACATAACAGGCACGTTTAGTGGGTACAGTTTATGAGCATGAAGGACTTGCTGAAGTTTTCCGTCTTTCTTAAAGCACTGCGGTGCTTTGTAACCGTCTGTTAAAACTCAGGTCCTGATTTCTTAGAATATCACGAGGAAACGAACGCAGATGAAGGTGTCAGAGAAAGAAGAGGAGCACACGGAGGTAGTGGAAGAGCAGACTAGGCAAGTAGAGAACAAGTCCTACAATACAAGCTGTATGAAATATTCACTAAAAGAAAGGACGGAGGGTAGACAAATCAAACAGCTAGACAATGTGTAATGGTCTCTGGCACGGGAGGCGGTGCACTTTGTCCACACGTGATTGCAATATTAAAGTGTTTTGAACAGATTTTGTATTACCGATAACAAGCATGGAGAGAGGAGTAACACAAAAAAGTAACACAGAGACAAAGACAGAGACAGAACGCACAGAAGACACAAACCAATGAGTGAGTGAAATCTTTTCAGTCCAAGTTCTGTTTTTTTTTTTTCTGTTGAGTAGACTCGGCGGAGCTGGCAGTACGAACGCGCCGACTCCCCCTTCAACCCTTCTTCCCACCTAGCTGATCAATCTGTGCGCGCGGACAGCATGCATCTACAACAGTGTCGGTTAAATTTCGCCAGCTAAGCTCTTTGCAATCGCCCCATTCATGCAGTGAGTGCGTACACACAGTGGCTAATATACAGTAATCCAGCAGCATTTATGAAAATAGCGTGCACGTCAGTGCTGATGCACAACATAAATACACAAAAATACTCCCCCCCCCAAAAAAAAAACAACACCAATGTCTTACTAACAGAAGATGAACTACGTATTAATTAAGATTCTCTAAATTTTGCAAGAAGTACAGAGTTTATTATTCTACTTCATGCTACAATTTCATGATCAACAACACTGCAGCTCAGCAAGCTAAACAGACAAAAGAAACCACGAGGCGGGTGAATGGGGTGTCATCAACCCAGTCAAGTGCTTAAAGACTCGACCCTTGCGTGTGAACGAAGAAAGTACTAGAAGCAAACTTATATATATATATATAATGCTTAAAAGCGTCTAGTCATACTGAGCTGTATTGTACGAGAAACAGCTTTCTTACTAACCAATGTCGTTTAAGATAAAGACAGACCTATGTACTTTTATTCTGAACCCATCGCAGCATGATTACAACGGCTCATGCTTAGATTTGTATAATTAACCAACAATCATGTGCAAACTTCGACATCGACACGCGCTGTCAACCCAAGACACTTGCTTCAGGTAGCTTTCCTAGTGAACTGATCACTGCGACAAGATTATAAAATATAAAGCAACGTCCGATCCTCAATGAATGGCCTACATACCCCGAACCAGTCTAATCACACCCAAGAAGAAAGTGGTTGCAAAGTGATCAAACAGTGCAATCAGGTGTGAAAACGTCAGAAAAGTAACTTAGTACTATAACCGCAACAGGTCTGCGAGGAGAAAAGTGATTAGTACGGCGAATAAACAATAGAAAATGAAATAAAACTGGAATTACCGTTGACAGTAGTTCCGTGAGCCCTTTGAAGCACAGACCCTTTTTCCCCTTCAGTTTTTATAGCGCCGCTTGCAAGTTGGGGCAGGTCTGAGCGCATGCGCAGTGCACGCCGACCGCTAAGATGGCGTTCCCTCAACGCCTGGTTCGATTCGTTCGACATTGTGCTGCTTTGGGGGTCAGCCAGGCCTCGAAGCGTACGGCTAGACGATGTATTTATCCTCTAATGGCCTCAGCCGTGGGAGGTGGCGCATTTTACTTCGTTCATTTGTGGATGCGAGATAAAACCTCACGGGTTCTTCCTGTGGTTTACGCAAGTCAGGATGAGGTTCGTGTTGGTATCTTACGCTACAGACCTGTTTGCACCTCCCACGCCTTTCTTTCCCAACACCTTTGTGACATTGTGTATGCTCGTTTTATAATTACTAAGCATGTATTTCTCTTCCCCCACCCTAACTGACCAGCGTGAAAAACCCGTATAGTTTTATTGTTTTTACGACGGTAGACAAAGTAGCGGGATCCATTTTAGCAGTCCAAGGGACAGAACCACGTAAGCGGTATTTTGCGCGAGACATGCAGGCATAGCTTTGTGCACAACAGGCCACTTCCCCGTTTTGCTAGGTCACAGATGATGTGTCAGATTTCGCTTCTCTCTTTGTACGGCAAAGCTTCGCAAAAAGAGATGTGTATGTTCTTGCCTTTTGTACGCTGGTCTTGCAAGTCAAACAATAGACCTTTAAGTTTTCACATTTCCCTTGTGGGGATCGAGTTACCTACTGATATGCTCAAACATGTTGAAACAGTTACCATGCAACACAAAAAAGATGGGTGGGTCACAGCGACTTAAATGCGCAGTGTTATTTGAGACTCAGTTTTGTACAGGCATGCTTATATCTTGGTAAAACTTGCTGTCCTTCTGTCCTAGTTGTCTGCTTTAAAAAAAAATAAATTTCTTCTCATATGTCTGGGGAAAATTATTTATTAACCATAATGGCAATTCAGTAGCATGTTAGGACAAAAATATGGCCTTTCTGTTAGTGTACAATAGTGCAATTATTAAACTTGGATAAATATTAAGTGTGTTTAAATGCGTGAATAAGTTTGTAAAGTGATTTATTCATTTTTTTAAACAGGTAATAATAATCAGTGACTTTAAATTTAGAATCCACCAGCAGTTATATATGAACTATGTAAACATTGCAGTACTGTTACAATCTATCCCTGTTCTTATAAATAGCTTCCTTATTTCACTTTTTCTAGTAAATAAAGGAGAACTGTCAGTATGAAAGTTTTGAAAATATTAGAGATTTCTAAGTTCCTGCTATATTTAAGACTTTATAAATATATTATACCTATAAACTGACAGAATTAAAAGTAATTATATATCTAAAGTAAAACAGAATTACAAATGGTTTTCAAGGTTTATTGGTGAAGGGGAAATAATTCAAACCTTTGCATTTTCATCCCATTCCTTTTCAGCTGTTAAGACTGAAGTTGCTTGTTAGTGTTTTGTTCACAGTCAGTGATTTTATTCTCTTTTCACTCCTTTACCAATCCTGCTTTTCTTTTTCATGTTTTTTTTCCTCTCTTAAATTTTTTAAAATCCTTATCATTGTAGTAGCATTGGGTTCATTGTGATGTTTAGAACATTGTATAAGGAAGCAACAGATGGCAACATAGTAATCTCTCCCCTCTTGTTTCTGCACACCTGCTGATCTTTTCTTTACAATGCAGATATGCTTTTTCAAGTTCATGATCACATTCTAAATCACCCCCTTCTCTCTCTCTCCCTCCCTCCATCTCTTTTCTTTCTCTCTCTCTCTCACACATTCATACACATGTATGTATTGGTATTGTCCCAGATGTGGGATCAAGGTAATGCAGTCAATAAACCTGGATGGATTCAACTAGGACAAAAGCAGTTTCAAAAATCAAAACCACCATTTAATAAGACTGGCAGTGGACAATAGATAATCTCAAGCTTCTCATTTTATATACTGCTCTGTAAAATCTTCCAAAGTTACTGGCTTTGTGTAAGAACAGGAGTGCGCAGATTTGGGGATAAAAGTGTCAAAAGAATCCCAGACCAGCAAATTCTTTGGTCGGATGATGGCATTATCTAGAGCTTGCCATTGTAAAACTAGGCTTTTTCCTGAAGTACTTTGTGCAAGATAGACTAAACACTAGGCACATAAAACTGAAGTACATGCTAAAACAAACCCCATTTTCGCTCTTCATCCAGTTCTATCACCTCAAATTATTCAAAGCTGACATGTTACAAGAGCACAGATAAGCAGTGGGTATCTACTTTTTAAGTTGGTAAGACTTAGGTTCCATGGTAAGACCGTTCCTAGTCGAATAAAAAAAAAAAAGAAAAAAGTGTTACTACCGACAGTACTGATAGCTTTGAGATTTTATTTGAAGTTAAAGGAAACTTTCTTATTTAAACTGTGTAGTTGTACAGCTTATGTTCTCTTCTAAAATTGAACCTTGAAACTTTGTGCTGCAAACATTTCCCAGTCTACCTTTTTTAATGACAGGTTTGTTATGTAATCTTTCAGTTATCGTGCTATTTATAGCTGATTGTGCCTAACCTACAAAGGAACCCCCTCACTTAGAAATAACTTCTGGTGCAAAGGCATGAACTTAGATTTTATAGTGGACTGGTGACTCATGCCACAGCTAATACTAGTGCTGGTGCCAGAGACCAACCATATCTGTTTACATTTGCTTGTGCATAGTAGCAAATTTGTCATGGATAGAACACATTTTTCTTTGACTTGTTTTCTACTAAATGTTTGAAACAAAATGTGTATTTAACTTTAAACATTAATTTATTGTTAGGAAGATTCAATTTTGTGCATGCACATTTTCCAAATGGATATGCCTTGTCTGATTTCAGAGGCTTAAGAGAGAGCAAATGATAAGGTGTAGACAGCTATCCATCCATGAACATTTGGGGGGAGGGGGTAAATTTAAGCTTGAAGCACAGCCTAATGGCCATAGGGGCAGTGAACTGTAAATATTTCTTCATGAAACTGGCCACAGCATATAGAGGGTGAAGCCCAGTCCTCTATTTATGTTGCCTTTTAGTCTCCCTGTCACATATAGTCTAATAAAAATGGTGTGCTCAAAGTAAAGTCTTGTAAGCTTGAAATAATGGACTGGCTACAAATGCGCTGTAGAGTAACCGTCGCTGGCCATTACAAGCATGTCAGAGTAGAAAGTGGGTATAGGCACGGAGACCGTATGGCGTTAAGTCGTCTGCTTCGATAAGTCGATACCCTTCTCCTATTTCTTAACCTTATCCGAAAATCTCTAAATTCCAAGTCATGCGACTTTACAAGGCCTGGGCCTAATTTTAAGCGATGAAGTGAAAAACTCTAAAATATCTTTATTACCCGATACATTAAAGAGTTCATTAACGGCGCACAACCCCACGGCCTCCTCCTCTCTATTCAATCTGCTCAGCTCCACACCCCTCTGTTCACGGGGATCGTACACGTACGATACCTCAGTTCAGGCACCCATTTTCTATGAAACTCTTTTCTGCAGTTTCAATCTCAGTTCCACACACATCACACGGGAGACTACTCTTAATCAGTGAACAATCACGCAGGAACTAAAAAATAAAAGTCCAAAAAACAAACCAGCCCGAAATGCTCAAAATCTTAACTGACACAATCTGGTGGTTGGCTTATGCCACATCCCCCACTGGTGTCTCGCACATACAGTTAACACTGTACTACGTTTATGTCATGAACTGATTTTTTTTTTTTTTTTGCCCCATTATCTCTTATTCGTGCTCGGCAATTTTTAATTAATTTCTTAAATTTACAGTACTGCCGTTGCGAAGTACGACCGATTTTATGCTCATGCGAACTAAGACCAACTCACTGCGCGCGAGAATGATGCCGCCTCAAAAATGGATAGGGGTAAGCCGGTCGTAGTTCATTGATGTGTGCACCAAATGTACGCAGCGCTAAGGAGTGTAGATTCATTCGGGGTTTTTCGTTTTGTTTTGTTGTTTTTTTTTTTTTTGTGGCAGACGTAAAATTTTCAGATAAGGAGGGCGACAACGTAGAATGAAGAGTTAGCAGTTGCCTACTCGCCATCGAGGAAAATAAAATTGAAAATGTCGCGAATAAAACTGAATGAAAACGCCTTTGCGAGGCCAGAGACCTTGACCTGGCGATTTTAATTCCCTTAATTACGCTTCAGACATTGGCACCTTTTACAATGACCCGCGAACAGAGAAGTCCTTGAGCAGTACGGCGGAAACACTTTTTATTTTACTTGGCTACCATAAAATACAATTTAAAGAAAAGGACCAGCTTGAAAGTTTTCTACCCGAGCCAGGATGTCACAGGGTCAGACGTAGCATGAATGATGTCCCAAGATAGACCATGAATGACGCCGGCACAAGGGCATTTCCAAACTTTTTTTCTATTTTCATGAATTAGTCACCTGTATGGGAATTAAGCACAGTTTAAGTAAATGAGCATTCTTTGTGCTTTTACAGAACGAAAGAGCTGATAGCAAGATGTCTTACCGGGAGCTTCGTTTTCACCAATTTGCCTCGGTGGACTACGACGGAGTCGCTTACATGACCCCACAAGACTTCTTAGAGTCTGTCACAGAGAAAGCTCCACGACGTAAGTATTGGTGCAGAATTCCAATTTTCTCACTAACTTTTAAAATAATATTTAAAACTAACCTTAATGAGTCGTCATTCCAAGACACCGTCGTTTGATACGTGGAATAAGCATAACGGTAAACTGGCTAGGCTAGCACATGCGTTGTGTGATCGGTTTCCACTTGTCCCATTGAAAGCTCTACCCCATCCGAGGATTTAAAAAATATATATTCTTATCGAAGAGAAGCTCTGGAAGCATCTGCGTTCACACCTGTCGAGGTTTGGTGTTTTGCAAGCTCTGTGAAGTGTGTGATAGTGTTTGTGGGTTTTGGTGGGTAGTGACAACATGGCAGCCGCTTGGAGTAGATTCATCTAAGTGCTTTGATATTTACGATTATGGCTTCAGTATCTTTAAAACACAGAGCTAGGCTAAACTAAGTGCCGTTTATTTTTGGCAGGGTTTGCTTTAAATAAAGTGGTGTGTGTGTGTGTGTGTGAGAGAGAGAGAGAGAGAGACCTAAACGGATATCTTTTTTATTTCCGAAGGTTCTTTTACTCACACGACTTGTATAAGCGCTTAGTAAATAATCTCTTGACACTTTCCAGGATGGTTTGGAAATACCACAGACCAACAGCGTCCTTAAATCTGGACTCATTTAAACACATTATCATTTATCGTCACGAACAGATGGCCGACACAGTGCACTTGTTTAAAACCAAAGAAAAGGGTTCTTATTTTGAAATATTGGCCGCAACTGTTCACGGTAGCAGCATTACAGGCATAAAAGACTCTATCGGACGAATCATCTTCCTTTCCCCCACCGGCGTTTTTTCGATAAGAAACGAAACGTTCCAGTTGCAGCATGTCAGCATCACTCCGTGCTGGTGAAATATGAGTTTTAGTTAATAGTTGATGAGGGTCAGGTGATATCTTTCAGTAAAGACCCCTCTTAACTGGACAGATATGGACAAAGGTTTGACTAAGTTTGCAAAGTTTTTATATATGCATCATGCAGAACCTTGGGCGAGCTCGATCAAATATTCGTCGATATTTGTCAGATTCAGATTGGTCTTAATGGGGAACACACACACAGGTGCCAAGGAGACCGCACTGAGTAAGGTTTTTAGGAGGTACAGAACTCTCTCCAACTGTTGCGCGTATGAGACCGAGGAGAGTGGGTAGGAGCGTGAGTAATGAGTATGCCTAGCTGCCAGGGGGTAGGGGGAGGGTGTGTGATATCAAAGTGGTCGTAAGTCGAGAACTACATGTAGTCCGCCACGCCTTCTGTAAATGGTGCTAAAATCTAGCTCCCAGCCACTTTACGCATTCCAAAATTTGTCCATAAAAAAAATAATAACCAGCGAACGAATGTCACATGCCCAATACCTGATTAAATTCCAACTGATGATCATCTACAGGCTCTTCGTTGCCCCTGACCTCGGCCCTCCGCCCGGTAGCCACATAACAATGCAAGTTAGCTTCTTCGCCTAAGGCATGATACAAACCGCAGGAAATATTGAAAGGAAACAGAATTACCCTCGATTGGAGTGGAAACCAAGGTCTACAGGTCAGCGAAAGTGTTGCAGCAGTCAGCATCCGAGACACTGTTCAGCAACTTGGCTTGTCCAGCGCACGATGACAGAGGAGTGGGTGGCTGCAGACAGCTTGGCCTGAGAGACCTATATTCTCTCCTTCCCTCCCGATCCCGTACGGCCCGACAGTTCATGGAGACACCAGCACGTGCTTAAAGTAACACTTTAAATGCTGATCCTGTTCCTTATTACTGTTATTTTATTTAATTTTCAGTATTTTCATTTTCGTGAGACAGTGCATAATTGCTCTAATGTAACGGCGTGTGAAGCAGAGAATACGGGTCAGACTTAAGGTGTCTTAATATGTTTTAGACCCTCGCAACATAGATCATGAAATATTACTTCACTTTACTTACCTTTTGTCAGTTCAAAAGTGATAATGTCCCATTTTCGTTTTGTGAATGAAGAGGCTTTTGACACAGGTTTTCTGAAAGACCCTGACACCGCCAGACGCAGTGTCGCTGACTCGTTTGCCTTGGAGTGCATGAGGGCGAGTCCAGAAAAAGGACGAGAAGCTGCGATTACCTTTTTATGCCATTAAGGCTGTAGTGCCAGCTCTTCCATGTCTTTTCCGCATCGTTTAAAGCGCACAATAAAGGACGCACTGGGAAAAAAATTTGTCCAGCCTCCTCATCATGGAATGCGACCGACCTGTTTCCAGGGGCGTCCCTCGGCTCAAACATAAGATTTTACAGAGGGGCGATAACTGAACACACTGTGGGGGATGTTTAATTTTGTGGACGTCTTATTGCGTGGGCGTCGATGAACGCGACATTGGGAGGTGGGATCGTTTTCCCCTCCCGCCAAAATAAAGTTTTCCCCCCTACTCCCCAACAGTGAGCCAAGACTGCGAGAATGAACGACTTCGGCTGGTGCTGCTGCTACACGTGTCGTGCACATGTCCACTGAAGCCGCGCGACCTAGGATAGCTGTGTAAGGGTTTAGGGTAGGGAAGCTTTTTTTTTAAATTTCAATTGTCTTATTTCTGTTGCAGCGCGCATCGGACGAGTGAAACTGACCAGGCAGGAGCTGGAGAGCTGGCTGAGGAGCACACCCAAGCGATCACAAGGATCTGAGCATCTCTTCCGCAGCATCCATGACAAAGGTAGATATCTGTCTTGATCAGTCAGGGCAGACCCCCTGTATCTACGATACAATTTCCGTGATGTTTTCCCATTATTTGCATCCTTCACTCTTCCCCCTTTCCGTTTTTCTCGCAAACACTCAAACGCACCCGCACCCAATGACATGCACAATGGAGAGAGTGAAGGGGAGATATAGAAAGCATGCAAAGTCAAAAGAGTTAGTAAATTAACTTAGAATAGCAGCCTTAACTCACGAACCTTTTAAACGTGAGGTCAGAAGAGGGCAAAGATGCAATTAGCAACAAGTCTACAATTTTCAGGTATATTTTAAAAAGCGCGAAATTTGTGTTCCTAATTCACCTTTTCTGTTTGTTTGTTTTCCTATTTAAATGCCGTGATATGGCCTCAGTCGCTGGCACGGCGTTCCCTGTTTAAATCGGTCCTCCCGCACCTTCCCTGGTTGTGAATGGTTGCCGCAGAAGTTAACAGCGTAACAAGGAGCACGCGATGTTTCAGGAGTGTTTTCTTTTAAACACCATGCGTCACAAAGATGACGAATAAATACATAGACCCCCCCTTCCTCCACCACCGTGTTTACAAGCAGAGAAAGGATATGGCACCAGTAAACCATGACAACGAAAGACGTTTTGGCAGGACAGAAGTGGTAGTTAGTTCCAGTACCCGAAATGATCAGAGCTTCACTAGTCTGTTGACACGTGAGCCCAGAAGCTGCTTCTACTCGTCAGCACTAGCGAGAAAACCTAATAAAAAGTACTCCCAGTTTCATGTCATGGGGAAATTAGGATGTAATTAAAATAGCACACTGACATCTCAGGTTGTCTGTGCCCTTTAGTTTGATATTCTGGGTAGGTAAAATTTCCGGATTGTTTTTCATACGGCAAAGCTAGTACGCAAGTACCCAGCATCCAACCAGCCACCCTTCCCCTCTCCCACCTCCGTCATGTTCACAAGCAGAGAAAGGACAGCTTTACTTACAAGCCCCAGTCTTTGTAGACAAAGAGTACATTCTCCATACGTCCTCCTCCCCAAGAGCGACTGTGGCTACAACCACTGCCACTAGTGCTGTGTCGTGCCTAGGAACAATTAAACCACCTCCGCCTAGTGTCGCCCTCTCTTGTCATCGGCGCGCGGCTTAGTCGGCCTGACAACCTTGAGCAGCCAGGAAGCAGCTGGAAACTATAGTTTCTGATAAGCGATCCTGGAGTTTTCTTTTGGGGTTTGCTGGCTTGTTTGTTTTGTTTTACGTTTTTTTTTATGTTGATATCTCACTCAGCGCCTTTGAAGAGCGCGAAGTGTCAAGTCGGCGGATCAGGGGACAATGCTGGAAAGGAGGTGGGCTTGAGCGAAAGACTAAACATGACGATTGAGCTCCGACAGGGCTAGAAACCTGCACTGGCACGGTACAGGTTGCCAGAGATTTCTGTCGCCTTTGCGGCCGTTGCTAGATAACCATCGCTCACATTTCATACTTGGAGCAGAATGTGTTTTTCGGAAGAAAGTGTTTAACACTTGTGCTGATCAGGATTTTGCGGGAACAAAGTGCAGACTGCAGTTAAAGCACTTAGCTCGTCTGAAGAAATCAGAGATTTTATCTATCGTGGCAAGGAGTATTTTTTTCCATATTTGCCTTGTTATGCCCACAATGCTAGGCAGAAATATTGCACTGTGGAACCCTGGCTTGTTTATTTGAAATTCATTTTTGTCTAAACTATCTCTGTCTTCATTCATCTATTTAATGTTTCGTGTCTCCTGTTTTTATTTTCTTTTTTTCCCTTTCTTCGCACGCATTGTTGTCGTCAAGGTTCGAAAGGAAATCATCAGAATGATTGCCAGTAGGTAACGTAAATGAGTGGACAGGCTGTTCACTGGGGGGACCTTCTCCGGAGGGTAAATGACCGGACCCACTTGCGTGAAAGGGCGGTCCGGTGGCGCAACGGTTACCGCCTGTCACCAATACAGTGAAATATGGCAGTCCTGGGTTCACCTCTCATCTCGGGCACGCTGTTCTTTCTCTGCATGTGGCATCTGTTTACAGGGCGGGTTGCCTTGCCGTGACATAGGCTTAGCTGCTGGCTCCAATTCTCTTCCTTCCCCACCCCTGCGCTGCCGTGAATTCACCTCTGCTGCGCTTCATCAGACTGCTTTCCTACGAATGGTAGATGGAAGGAACGCCACCTAAGGGATGAACAGATCGAGAATTCTGCCTCCTGTTGAACGCTGACGCCCTACACGCCTCGGTTTGTTTCTTTTTTCACTTGGTCGATTTAAGGAGTTGCGGGCCAGTAGTATAGGCTAGCCAGGCGACACTTGCTCTAACATAACCCGCACGGTCGCTTTGCAAGTTCATGGTTATGAAGGATGTAAAGGCGGGGAGAGAAGAGCAAGAACCCGATGTGTTTTGGGCGGTCACTACAAAAAGTTGACATCGTGGACTGTTACGCCTAACGTCAGCTGTGCATCGAGCCGTCGCTGGCGACAACTGTTTTCACCTGAAGATCCCTTTGGCGTGAACACGGGCTCAGCTTCATTTATACAACTCGAATTGAAAAAAAAAAATCGTGCTTCTTTGGTGCTGCGGCAGGCAAAGAGAGAGAGAGATGAAATGCTTGGAATGGATTTGGCAGTCAGCTGTTCCACACATAACCCCTAGTTAATGGAATCGGTCGATCATGATAAGTGCGTCCCTTGCGAACCCCACCTTGCATACCTTATAGCCGTGCCCCTATCGCCAGTGCCGTTTAATATCTTCTCAGAGAACATTTATGCTCGAAGCTCTTCACGATCATCATACTTCCATTTCAATTGGTGGAAGACGAATCTGCAACCTACGCTTTGTAGATGACATAGATCTGTTAGCAGGTACTAACAACGAACTACAAGACCTCACCAACAGACTTGACAGATAGCTCAAATGCATATGGAATGGAGACCAGCACTGAAAAGAGCAAAGTTTTGATCAATGGCAATGACAGAACAGAGATCTACATGAACGGGGGTACAGCTCGAAGAGGTAAGCAGCTTCAGATACTTGGGATCCACCCTCTCCAAGGACGCAGCTCCACGCCAGATATCCGCATCAGGATCGCAACAGCAGCAGCAGCAATGACTAAGCTAGACAGTATCTGGCATAGCCATAAGATAAGGTTGTACAAATCCCTGGTAGTGCCGATCCTGCTCTATTGCTGGGTACAACGTTTGACCCTCATCAACGTGTATCAGCACAGCCACCAGTACTACCACCATTCCCTCATTATCCTCCTCTTGGAACTAGTTGCCAGCTTCATCTGTCAAATATGCGGTCCACCCCAGGGTCCAGCGCACATTCCTCGACTGTTTTTTTTTCCTGACTCTTTTCCTGACTTTTTTCCTTTTTTTTCTCCCTCCTCCCCCTCCCCCCCGTTTTTCCTGACCTTTGAGGTCTACGCTGAAAGCGTGCTAGGATATACCACTGTCGGGTCAGACAAGAGTTCAGGGTTTGGACAAGGAAAAGGTAGCGGATTGCGATGGGTATCAGTCCTCGCGTCCACCGTCACCCAAGCATGACCTCTTCTCCTCCGCTCGGGCGAGAGGAATGCTCTTAACGTCACGCGGCAAGTTTGCTGTCTAGTGAAAGGACAGACCCGAGGCGACACTTTTAAATTTCTGTTACGAATTTAAACGGTAATGCAGGGGAAGCAAAGATCATATAGCGAGAAGGGAACACATCGCCGAACACATACAAACATCGCAAGTGAAGTAATATCAATGGTCACAATGTATCCCTCCTCTCTCTCGCCCACCCTCCTTCTCTTGCTGTCTTCCTGTCTGTCCCCCTCACTGTTGCCATATTCAACAACTGTTAATAACAAAAATGCAAGTTTTACAGGGTGAACTGATTGTGTTTGTTTTGTTGTTGTTGTTGTTGTTGTCTTAAATTTGTTATTTAATTTTTTGCAGGAATCATCTCCTACACCGAATATTTGTTCCTTCTGTGCGTGCTGACGAGTAAGTGGACTGACGGCAGAATGTGACTAAGCATTTTCATAGTTTATGTTTTGTGGTTTTGATATACCTTTAGTAGTTTTAATAGTCTTCTTCGCACGTTTCGCCCACCTTAAGCCCTCCTTAAGCCCTCCTGCGCAAATATGCATATTCTTTCACTGCCTGTTACACTTCGTTGATTTGCGTTTTTTTAAGTCTCTCGGCCAAATATGGTGCACTAATGTGATTAAGGATCCAGTTCTAGATGTCGCTGATGTTGTCCTAGTAGTAATGGTGGTGGCGACGATAAAGATATTTGATGTGGAGTGAAACATTCAGTGGGAATATCGGAAGGGGTGGTGCCGTGGTAGAAAGGAGGAAATGAGAAGGGGAAAAACTAGGTGAAGAGACTTCTTTGACATTCTCAAGGTCATTAAACACTGCAAGGTTCTGTTATCTTTATCAATACATATTTAAGTGATTTACGCCATCTTCCCCCGAACACAAAGTTCGCGGTTTTGTTTGCTTAAATAAGTAATTTTATTTATTTCTATCACTTTTAAAGAAAGGAAGAACAAATACAAGAAGAGAGAGAGAGTAAAACTTGACGGTACTAAGCATTTGGAATGCTTCGGAGTTTTGTATGAAGCACAACTGCAGTACAATACGTCAATACGGCGGGCTTCAACTCACCTTGAATTAGAAAAGGTATACACATGCGTTCGAAGTATTTCACATTACGGACTTAAAACGGCCGAGTTGTCCCAATGCCAAGTAGCAAATGAATAGGAAGATACCGTGCTGTATGGGGTGACGAGAGAGGACTTCACCCTATAGAGGACTCCAGTGTCAAATGAACCAATCAAATGCACGAGAATATAAATGACAAATGAAAGAAACCGCTAAATAAGGAATAGAGAATAGAACTGAAATTATTCAGAAGTTCGAAGCCGCTACTTCATGCATAATGTACGAATTTATACAACTAATGATGCACCGATTTCTTGGTGACATGAAGTGTCTTAGAGATTAATAAATCCGACTGGTTAAAAATTATGGGGCCCTATGTGGGTTGAATTCCCCTTTAGGCGCCTCACTGTCTTTGACTGGCTTCTAGAAGTCCTTAAAGGTGTCCAGACAAATCCAGTAGAGAAAAATTCCCTGCCCTGGACCAGCTGATTGTTTGACTTTAGAAGGACCCACTACTTTTCTTCCTTGATAACAAAGCGGCATAGATGATAGTTCAGGCTTAGGAGAGAGCTGCCGAAATGACGCGAAGATGGAAAAATATTCAAGACTGGTTACTCCACCTGGTCTTGCCCATGAATGACTAGCAAGCCGATATAAAAAAAGGCCTGGCTGGTGGTGGTGATGGGAGGTACAGTCCGCCCTAACATCTTTATACTAAAGGATGATTTGTAATATAGTGGAAGGTGGCTGTGGTGGTTTTAGGCTATAAATTCATGCAAGGTTCTTAGATTTCAGTTGGTTTCATTTGGATTTGTTTGATGAATTTGTAGCGTTAATTTATCGATGTATTTCTTTTTCTTTGCTTCCCTTTGTTTTAGGTTATTGGATTTGGGTAAACATGTTAACTTAATGTCCCTCTTGGAGGAAGTTTAGTAACATGCGGTTGAAATCTCTTACCTAAACAGGCGCGTATATATATTAAAGCGTACACACCGTCCTTGATATTTTCAGCCTAGAAAGCTGCTTTCTGCAAATACCATATTCGTGAATGAATGCGGAAGAGACTTCAGAAAGAATTCGGCAATTTGAAGCAAAGCATGAGTTAACATATTATAAAAGAACATCCCGTGTTGCACTCCGCAATCGGTCCCAGATCAGTTTAGTACAGATGTATAATCAAGGTTCTGCACTTATGCGTATGTTGGTAAAACAGCGAAGAAGAGATTTTGAGCGAGTTAAGATCAGCGTCGAGTGGCGGTAGTTGTGGTTGTGAATGCTGCGTACAAACGACAGTGGATAGCATTGACCCTGGGCATAGGACACAGGACTGATCTTTGAGGGACTCCTTTGCCGGTAGAAATGTCGGACTACTTGTTTGGTTGCAGGCTGTTGATCAGTATTAGGAAGTAGTAAACTACTAGAAAAGGCTGCATTGGACATTGGGTTATCCAGCAGATGCGGAAGAAAGAAATTCAGGACAGAGAAGACAACAGGGCAGTGGAGGGTGTACAGGGGCCGTTGAGGGGGGAGGCGATCTGAAAGTAGCAGTTCTGTATTGTTTAACAATGTTTGCAATGAATAAGCTGCATTTGGACGTTTGGGACGCAGATGGTTAAAATACTGCGCCCATCTGCTGGTGATAGCGAATAATCTCTCCATATACTTGCTGCCTGCAACCCTGGCTTCTAGACCCTTGTGTCGTTTTGTAACGCGGGGTTGGCTTCTAATGGTCAGCGTTATAGCGCCTCCTTTTCAGTGCTTCATTTCTGCTCCTACCACGGTGTGTGACGATTGATATCGAAGACCTCAGAAAGTACGATGAGCGGGATGGAAGTCAGCGACGTAAATCTCCTGAACCGAATCCAAAGTTCTCAGAAGTTTTTCGAGGCGACAGAATTTCTCGAAAGCGTCCACCCGGAAACACCAACTCAGAAGCCAGGTGTCTGAAAATCATCAGCTTTCCCTCAGCTGCACAAAAGTAAATATGTCGGTTCGTGCCTTTTTTTTTTTTGCGATACAGACGTGTGTGCAATCACGTGATAGTGTTTTAGGTGAGGGTCTCAGCGCACACAAGGGTGTGATGCTCCCCCACCTCCCTCGAGTGTATTGCAGACTTTCCTGCGACGTCGCAGCAGTGACACAAGAATATAGATCACAGCAAAGGCCGCCAGCGGGCGAGGGAAGAGGGAATTACAGGCAGGGAGGAAGGCTCAGAAACGATCTGTTAGCAGATTAAACACAACTTGCTGGCAGTGAAAAACTTAGCCCATAGATTCTTCTGGCTACATTTGGTAGGCCTGGCGTCTCAAATTACACGTCACGGATGATCCGGATCCGCAACTTAATGTATACAATATATATATATATATATGTGTGTGCATACTTTTTTCCCAATCTTTTTTTAAACTATGTACAGTGTATACGTCAGACAAGCAAACAAAATTGGTATACTGAATCACCTGGCTAATTATTACTGCCTCAAAATCTTCGTAAATTGGTAAGATTAGTTTACGTCTTCATACCACTGTTACCGATGATAATAATACAAGAAGAAGAATTTGTAAAGCGCATTTCCCACGTGCAGGCGAGCTTATTGCGCTGTGCTCGAAAGACTACAATCACACAACAGAAAGAACACTAGCGTCAGCAAATGATGACACCGTGGCAAACGTAAACAAAGTGCATAAGTGAAGATGAAGAACTGAAGGGCGAGTAGAAGAGTTCGCTTGATTATGAAAGACGTTTATTAAAGAGGCTGGACTTAAAAACTTTGACTGAAGACACAGTTCGAAGAGGAAGGGGCAGAAAATTCCCGACGATAGGTAGAAGGAGGAAGAGCGTTTGCCCAATGTCTGATTCATGGCACAGACCGACGAGACCAGCTCGGGTGGTGGGGTGTAGTAGGTAAGACACCTATGCGGGAGCGAGGCCATGACGACAACAGTAGCACTGTAAACAATGGAAAACCAAACTGGAAACCAGTGGCACTCACGGAGGAGGGGTGTAGCATGGTCTGCTTGTCGTCTATAGAAGACAACCCGAGCGGTATTATTCTCAGCCCTCTGAAGGTTGTCCAGTAGGCAGTTGGGAAATTCGACTAGAGTCTAAACACAGAAAGATCTTTTTTTGTAGCAGAAACTGACAGGAAGGGACGGGTTAGATTTGATTGATTCCACGAAGTTCTAGGAAAATGGACTTGCAGACGGCATTGTTTTGAGATTCGTAAGACAGTGATTCCCAACGGCCTAGAAAAGAGAGATGTTTACCTAAGAAAATAGAAGAAAGGAAAAAGTAGTAGAGGATGGCGCAGTTTATTTGCAGATGCTGTCGTTTTTTCGTCATTAATTTTCACTTCGCTGTCGGACATCAAGGCTTTCACAAAATCTGCTGTTTGTTGTGTAATAGTGCAGAACTGCTGGAGCTGAGAAGCGACAAATTTCTCTAGACTGTGAGACCCGTCTTTCTCGCTCTCTCTGTAATTTAGAGGTGAGCTGTGGCGCGGTGGGGGTGGTCAGTGACGGCAGGTGGAGAGATTAGCTTGGCTGTCCACTATAGCTGCTAGTCCCAGGTTTTAGAGGGACTGTAGGCCATCCGAGCTCACTCAGACGATCTTCAGTTACGAGACATCGGCTTGAAAGACGGCGAGATCAATGTAGGTGAAGGCTCCTGGGGGGGGGGGGGTTGAGCTCGCGCTGAGTCGGCGCAGGTTGTTTGAAGTTCAGGTTGAAAGACACTGCAAAATGGTCGGGCAATGGTATGTCAGACACAGATCACGGATGGATCAGGCATTGTCCTCACGCACGATCAGCCTTACACACATCGAATTTTTCGCCGTGTGCCGTGGACGGCGAGACGCCGTGCATTCCTCAAACACGCCGTGGGTAACAAACAGCGCTTGGCACACGGCGTGTGGAAGCACTTCAAGATGAATGATCTAGAGAAAGCGTTGTGTTTATATTTGATTGAAAAACAAAGACGACGAAATAGAACTATATGAGTACACCCACTAAACATTCAGCGACCTATCACTGGCGCATTCATCCGGAAAAGGCGTTGTAATGATATTTTAGTGTTACTGCTTAAGTGTTAATCATTAATAAATATATTTATGCTCTTAAATGATCATTTTTTATATTCATCTGTCCTTGGCGTGTTTAATTATTGGCTTAGATCTTTAATGTCCCTTGTAATCTGTCTTCCACAAATTAAGCAAGAAAGAAAAAAAGATAGAGGGTTAAACTCTTTCTACCCCTAACTCACTATCTTTTTTTTAGGAAAACCTTACGAAAGCAGAAACGCAGAAGTGGGTCACAAAAGATAGAGGGTTTAACTCTTTCTACCCCTAACTCACTATCTTTTGTGACGCACTTCTGCGTTTCTGCTTTCGTAAGGTTTTCCTAGAAATTATTGCAACATGCAATATATGCAATACTTTATGTTATTATATACTATATACACTCCATGGGAGTGAAAATCTTTAGAGGAAGCGTATTTAAACGAATAAAGTTGCTTACGTTCATATGTATTCTGTTTACTTTGCCGCTCTTCATCTAGTAAAGAATAAATGCACTTCAATATTGAACAAAATATACTTTATGCAGCATGCAGGTCTTTTTTTAATGGAGTACACTAGAATCCATCGCAAATCTCTTCTAACTCTCTGTCTCTGTAGTTTATTAGCACGTCAATATCTATATCATATTGATCTATATCTGCTTGTTCTGTAGACATTTTCAAATACAAATCAAGAAACACTTAAATAAACCACCAGGCAACGTGTGAGTTGACCCATTGACTTCTTCAGTTATTAAAAAAGCTCGGCGCCGCGCCGTCCACGGCGCACGGCGAAATTCGATGTGTGTGAGGCCAGCCTAAGGGTGCTTATGTAATTTAAGGGCATCATGATCTACTATATCAGGTTCTACTCTTGCATGAGGGATTTTAAAGGCTTTACAATGAAGGGGTGGGGAACCTTTTTCTGCCAAGGGCATTTAGACATTTATAACATCATTCACGGGCCATACAAAATTATTGGCTTAAAAATTAGTTGGGATAGGAGTGACGAATAAAACTTGCGGAAGGGTGAGTTCTTGTAGCTTCACCCGTATGAACCAGGTCTCCGTAATAAAGACAACATCAGCATTAGCCTCAAAAATTAAGTCCAGCAGTGTAGGTGTTTTGTTTCTGCACGACTGAGCATTTAAGTACACGATCTTGAAACGTCTAGTTCAAACTCTGGACAAGAGAGATGCCACGTGACAGAGAAGCAGCGGAGAGTCGAATAACAAAAGACCGGCGGAAAGTTGCGGTATTGGACATATTTGAGGGAACGGAGGGATGGGATAAAGAGAGGGTAAAAAAAAAAAAAAGTACCGCGTGTTACGCAGACTCGGGACGAGTAAGAAAAGATACAGGTGCAAGTGTAGTCCACCTGCGTTGCCGCGTATGAAAATATTGACGTAGCAGCAATCGTAGCCAGGCCGATCTTCTTCATTCGTGGTGTACGTGGTGCCCATGTGCCGTCTAACTCGTCCCGTTTGTCGTGCGCTGCCTGCGCGTGCTGTCCAGATGGAGAGAGCACTGACGAGGTCCCGCCCCCTCCTTTGCCCTTACCTGTCGCCTCCATGCTGTTTTTCATATTTAGTCGTCGTTACCTAACGGCCAGTTCCGCGTTTCTCGACAGTCCGATATTTCAAAAGTTTCCGCAGCTAATCCTGGGAGCTTTCGTGCTTAGATCGCAGTTTTTGTTTTGTTTTGTATTGTTCGTAGCTCGATGCTCTAAACTCCTGAAAGGGACAAATAGAAGTCGATTAACGGTGTATTCGTCGTACATTTTTTCAAACAACCATAAATGCGGGAGTGGGTCTGTACAGAGGATTTGTGCTTTTGTCATGCTGCAGTCGTCATTAACTTTTTGCCAAGAAATGCCTTGTCAGCCCCATGGAATTATAAGCTGTTCGAAATTTGATCCGAAATTTGATGGAGTATATATGGGGTTTCATTCTTTTCTTTTATCCTTTATTCGTGTTTTCTTTCGTTTACTGTAATTAAACCAGTGATCCAGTGACATTAAATTTTGACACAGTTCCTGAATATTTCAAGATAGACCAAAGTTACTGTAATTGCGTCTTCCTTTATCGTTTTCTCTGGTTTTGTCCTGTTCTTAACTATGTTGGTTTTAAGCGTTTTTAAGTTGAATCCTAGGCTGAGTCATAACGACTTTCCTACCTCTATCGACAATGTGATCTATGGCTGTACTGATTGTACGATTCGGATATGGAAGATGGTGTCAGCTGTTGTTTGAAGGGCAATCGTGGTGCGGTGGTGGTTATGATGATAAAGTTGACGATTGGACGAGGAGTAGATTGGCTGTCATTTTTCTTTGTGTTTTGTAAACTTGGGTTGAGAAGGACTACTCCCAAGATGCTTTATGATTATAACCGGTTTGTCGACCATTTTGCGGTTCGCTTGGCGAGGATACTTGTGTGCAGACTTCAGATGCTCTCGGACAGTTGTTGCGGAATTAATCAGAGACCTCACGGTGAGCCGCCACCCTCAAGTTGGTCTGCGGTAGTTACGGTCTGACATTTCTTGCCGCAACAAACCAGTGCATTGCACAGGTGGAAGACTGCAAGCCTCCGGAGCGGTCTCCGGCTGTGTACTCGGACTCCTCTTAGCGAAGCGGCTCTTCTGCTCGTGCTGATGGCTTTTTTCCCCTTTGTTCTCGCGAGAAGAGGTGTAGGCGCTTGATGGAGATGAGTCCTTTGGCATACTCCGCTGCAGGTAAAGATGTGGACAGAGGTTACCTGCGTCAATTTGTGCGTCAATTTGTTCTAAACATTGCAGTGTCAGTGGGAGACCACCCTCGGTAAAGGGAGACCACCCTACGAGAATGCACTCTGACGGCCATTGCCCGGTTGCTGTTTCTTTTTTCCTTGTTCTCCCTGGGGCGCACTTTTGTGTCTGGCTTGCGAGTTTGTTCTTCTTGATGTTGCTGGTATTGATTGCATGTGGTATGAATCATTACTCACAGAAAATCTTATCGTGGGTGGATTCCACCCCCACCCCCCAACCACTTCAGTGGAAGGTAACCTACGTTTCTTGATATCTTTCTCTGTGGACATTCGCCACACGCTTTTTTTGGTAATATGGTTTATAGATAGAACACGGGCAATGCCACAAAGACGAATGATTCAAGACCACAATGCCTTGTACATCCTGAGGCCTGTGGTCACGAGGCCGACACGTCATCGCGCCTTATCCGGCCGTCTGGGCCGGCGTCACAGCATTGCGCTCTCATTCAGGGTCGGGTCGCCGAGCCAGTTACAGGGCTCCTTTCTCCAGGAGAAGAGATTATCATCCAAGGTCACCCCCAAGAAAAGCGCAGAACTCAAGACCACACGAAGTGTTTTCCAACGACAGCGCTGTGGCCGTAAATACCACTGCTTTGCATTGTGGCTAGGCCTGAGGTGCCGCTCACACGTTGTTTGCATATGCATCCCTGTATTAATCCCATCAGCAGCTAACGAGACCTGCAGGTGTTAGGAGAGGGGGGGGGTAGGAGATTTTTGTGGGGGGAGGAGATAACAGCAGAGAAGTATACGCGGAACATGCAACTAGTTCCTCCTACATTTTACAAACTTCTCCGCCGACTCCTGCTTCTGCAGTTCATTTCCGGCGCGTGTGTCAATGTGTAAGAAATGTTTCGAGATGTAATAGGTTAACACAGCTTCGCCTCCTCCCCACGTGTGGTGCACACGTCCTCCAGCACGCCCAAGCGGTGGGCGGTGTCCGGGTGGAATTGTGTCCATACA
Organism: Marisa cornuarietis; assembly: GCA_004794655.1. Taxonomy (NCBI): domain Eukaryota; kingdom Metazoa; phylum Mollusca; class Gastropoda; order Architaenioglossa; family Ampullariidae; genus Marisa; species Marisa cornuarietis. The sequence goes on from SMMW01000606.1 coordinate 1,994,870, forward strand.
TTTCTCTTTTTTTTTCCCCTCTCTCCTTTTTTTTCATTTGGTAGCCGACCGACAAGGAGAAAGAGGAGGAAAATCTGAACGATGTTCCACATTCCAAGCGTTCTTCCTCAATGTTTTACAAAGCTGCGCCTATTATTATTGTTGTCAAAACAAGTTTATCGGGGAGATACTGGCTTCCGATGGTGCGGATCTTTCTTACGCTGATGACTTGGTCTTGACGATTCTCAGCTGTCGTCTCGAGTGCTTCATCATTGTAACGCCACAAAGCCGTGCGTCGTTAGGTGTATGTATCCACAGCATTGTTACATAACAGCGGTTGCCATTACGTGTGGGCAGTTTTACAAACGGCAGTGTCTAACCTGCCTTTTATCTCCCCACTTATCCCCCTCCCCCTTACGCCACACACCCTCTTATCCAGAAAGTCTGATCATCTCTCAGTTCTGTATAGCTGCCTTACCGCCCGGCACCCCTATTTCTCCCAGTCCCACATCCCTCGCTTCTTCTATCGCGCCTTCTCGAGACAACCGGTGCGCACACACATGGGGACTTGCTGAGTATTCCGTGCAGGACTACAGCAGCGTTTCGGGTCAGAATGTTATCTCAATAATGTGTTTTGCGGATTTTCTAACAGCGAAAATACTTTCAGCTGACAGACGCAGGTTGTTGATGAAGATGTGGGAGAATGCTCGGGGAAGGAGAGCCGGAGTGGGGGGGAGAGAGTGTATGAGCCTGCGTCTTAACATACCACACGCGTGCTGGAGTTGCTGCCTTGGTTTGCCATTTGCTCCTTGATATCCTTTATCGTTCCCCACCCCCACCCCTTCTCCTTTTTTCGGAGGGAAGAAGGCAGGAGTTTAGAACAACTTTTAGAAAAAAAAACTATTTAGAGGGGAAATTAGGCTATACATCAGTTGTTCATTTATGCATGCGTTTGTAAGGGAAGACAAACATTTTGCACCAACAAAATTCAACAATTGGAGTCGCACGTGCTTCTAGCCTTGCACAGCCGGCAGCTTCCACACTGAGGTTGGCAGAAATTCTATCGCAACGTGCATACATAAACACACCAGTTGAAGAAATATCAGCGGACATCCTGAGGAGGCCATGCTAACTCGGTAAATACGCGCTTGTTATCCATGTTCGGTGCTAAACCAGGTTGATATAAAGTACAGAGGGAAAGAAACCAAGTAGGAAAGCAACAATAATAGATATGATAAAGTAATCATACTGGGAGGATATTTATTGTGAAATAACAGATACACTACCTAGTAAAAAGAAATTAAAAGTTGCTTTCGTAATTATCAACTCATACCTCCCACAGTTTTAATACCTTATGACACATGGAACAGTTTGTACACACATCATCAATATCGTTTTTAACGGAAGAGCCGCTTACAATTTCTTATTGTTCTTCTTGACTCACTAACATAATACGGTTAAATTTAGTATTTTGGTACCTGTTTTTTGTTTGTTTGTTTGTTTGGTTTTTTTTTTTTTTGGGGGGGGGTATCGTTGGGGAACGTGCAGTATTTCACATCCCTCTGAACAATTTATATCGACCTATTTAAAAAAAACGAATAAGCATTTGATTATAAACAGTACTTTAATTTACAATATATCACTCAAACGAATTATAAATGCGATTAAACTGTCGTACGGATGGTGCATGTCCCATGTTCTACCTCTAAAACAAAGTTCTTTTAAGAGGAAGTAAACTTCCACAATTTTTCAGAGGTTGAATGTTTGTGCTACAGCCAGTCTATAAAAGCCGAAGCTGGTTAGGCCTAGACTGCTTTCTCGCATATGTTAATTAGGAAACGATCCACGTACCATGCACGTGGTCCATGTGTGAAATAGGTCCATAGTTGCTGACTCGGCGAAGGACATCAAGTCTAGTTCCACCTCTCTGTTGGGGATTTCACTGGAACGTAATGATGGCGACAAAGTCAGCATCACCATCGTGATCAATACGCTTGAGGCTGATTGGTTGGAGTTTTAGAAAAGTTTGCGCCATTCTTAACCGTCGACTACAAGCAGCGGGACTAGGGCAGGAAACAGGAGGCTATGGGCAATTTTCTCGCTGGTCATGCAGTAGTTCCGCTCTAGAATCAGTCGGTTTGCTGGGGAATGCACTTGAGAATCGAATGTCCTTGGTTCAAAACTGTTTGGGCATGCTTGTCTTTTTTTTCCCCCTGTGGTGTCTGTTTACATGGCCAAGATATGGTCTTGGCCCTCCCCCTCCCCAACACACACACGCACACACACATCAATATTAGTAGTCTTTAAGACCAGGTGACGTGGAATAGTGACTAAAGCACTGCTTCCCTTGTCGCTCGTGCTTGTAATCGGAGCTACAGCCAACAGAAATCTTTCACTTCCACATTTGACCAAACACGAAGTGCACGTTCTGTGCCTTTAACCGACGTGCTAATAGGCGGAGTGCTGTGTTGCTGTATTTCAGTCTATTTCTCCCCTTCGAGATACAACCTCCGGCATTCACGCAAGACAGAAACATTTCTTTACCTGACCAGGTTGAAACTGTTACTGACGATAACCCGAGAGTATTAGGCGTCAAAATATGACAGATCTCGCTTGCTAATATCAAAGCGCGTGAACCGGGACAAGGAGGGCGTATCTCGGTGCGATGTCCTGGGCCACTGTAGTGCACACGGCACCCCCCCCCCAGCACACCTTGCCAGACAGGGAGGGAGTGTGCATACACTTTTAGATGTCGTTCACGATATTGTTTCTACGTGAGCGTGGGCGTAATGAGCCATAAGCACACGCCGTAAGACGTGGGTAACAGAGAATAGGACAGAGGGGAGAAACCCCACAGCCGCCGAGTCGAGATGCCTGTGGATGGTGTACGGCAGAACGTTCACGGGATGACCTGCCCTCACGGTACCGCTCGTGAAACTGAACAGAGTGCGAGGGATATTGGCTAGGCGAGTCCAGGTATTGTCTGTCTTGCGGGGGGTGGGGGGCTGTCGCACTTGCCTTTTGAACTCGGATCAAGTTCCGTAGGAAGGTGGATGAAGGATGAAGAGTCTACAAGGTGTGGACAAGATCTGTTCACTCTTTCTCTCTCGTCACTGTCTGGGTCTCTCTTTCCCTCATTCGTGTGTGTTCCAATTTCCCCCCTGCCCCCACCCACTACCTCGTCTGTGATGTCAATAACGATTTCTTCTAGTAGCGACACTTCAGGGTGGTAGCACTCGGTGCACGCTTTTGAGCTCTTACTGCCAGTTGCCTCTCCTTGTCATGAGTACAATGAAGGGATCGGAGCTCCATTTCCATCTCCCTCCCCCCACCATCTCTCTCGCCACCGCTCCCGTCTCGTGTGGATCTGCTCCCTGTGTAACATCTACCCACCTCTGGCCTGCACCTTCTCAGTTGTTGTACGACTGAACGTAAAAGTTCCTTGTTGGTGAGTGTATTCTACTGTTGTCAAAGACAAGTATTAGGCCAGTTGGCGTTTTTTTTTAAAGACGTTTTGTTAATGTTATGCACGTAGCTTGATATTTTCACCGGGCCAACACAGCGTACTGAGAAGAAGATGCGAAGTGGCTCGGGAAAGATGTTTGTGGATAGGTGTGGCTATTTACAGCCGGGGGTCAGCAGCAGATTCTGCCGAACTCATGCTGCCAGCGACGTCCAGTGGCACGAAAGGGCGATTCCCTAGAGTCGATCGAGAAACTGGCGCAGGTGACGGGACGCGCAGAGTGGGAGCACGGATGGCTGTGTGGATGCCGTCTCCTCCACCCTAAACAACAAGAGGAGTGGGTGGAGACTCCACCGACAGCTGAACTCTAGAAAGTGGAGAAACGAATGGCCTGCGCTGTGAAGATTAATGGCACCTTGATGCGGCCTCCCGGGTTGCAGTGACTCTCGGGTATCCCTGCTCTCTTTTGCATGTCGTGTGCATGACGTACGAGTGCAGGTTCGCCACGAGTATCTTCTGTGCTTTTGGGCCTTTGATGTTTTTTTTTTTTCTCCGATTGTGCGCCCGGGGTGGCCGTCTCCGGCGTGTACTGGTCCATCCCTTCGTGTGCGTGTCTTTGTAAAAAAAAGCTTGACGCGTGATGTCGGATCTAACCCCACCCCCATCCATCCCTTTTACTGGTATTTATCGCTTCTCAGTCTGTACGGCTACCGCTGCTCCATAATCATCAGTGCCCCTTGTTAAAAACCGTCCTTTGGACGATGTAGGTGATAACGACGAGGAGGTTACCGGTAGCTGATTTCTACATTTGGAAGTTTCCCATCATCATCATCATCATCGTCAACGTCATCATCATTATCATTGTTGTCATCATGTCATCATGCATCTTCTTCCCTACTTGGATGGAGATGTTTTCAGAACGGTGTTAGTGTGTTCTGGTTTCCAGTTCTTCCAGCACCGGAAGCGTCTGTAGTAACAGTTTTCGCGCTTGGACGAAGAACAAGCGTAAAGAGAACATGCGCTCGCAGTGCGTAAACTACTGGCAAAAAGACGAACGTGTATTGAAAACGCGCGTTTCGTGAGAAAAATTTACCTTTCATATGCAATGAGTAGGGCCGTTGCGGGCGGTGATGTAGCTGGGAAGACGCTGTGTGCAGGCTGCTGCAGATGTGCATCTATCGCACGTCGACTTACGGTAACCCATGCAACGTACGGGTGGCGTCTTGCAAGTTAAAAGCTTTTTACTTCCAGCAGCGCCACCGCGAGTCACACAGCTCCAGCACACAGCCTGGTGTCAGCGCCAGTTCCTTGCACCACCTGCCCACACAGGTTCGGCGTTGGAGTTGGTCGGACTACAGTGTTGTCCTCTTATCCTGCTTAGACAGGACGTCACACACGTCACGGACACTTGTCTCAGAAACGGAAGTATGGGAAACGCACGTAAAACTCGATGTCATGGTGTCTTATTTTGATACTCGTGCCCAAGCTCAGGATACCTTCTTGGTGGCTTGCTTACCCTAACAATATTACAGAGGCGTGGTACAGCAGATAGAAGACGTCTTCAATAAGAGATCGAGCTAGGATATGACGGTAAGGAACCGAGTTGAAGACCGGTGGGCGGTGGAACCTTGTGCTAGAAAGACAACGTCCAGTGCAGCTTTGACATTTTCTTTCAAACCATGAACAGTTCAAAACCGTAAAAGATAAAAGTATAAGGGCTTTTGGGACTGGCTCATTGCCAAAATGGCGTTTCTCACCTCCGTCCTTCCAATCCTAGCTTTGTTTCATGAACACTGTTTTGCTGAGGTAAGGGCAGCACATTTGGGTTAGCTCTGTCAGAAGACTAGGGCCTTGATTGCAGATTTCCTCATAAAGTATGCCATCACAGAAAGCAGAAGCTGCAGCAAAATTTCCCTATGAATAGATCTGAGTCAATTAAACTTATTTTCTTGCCTCTAGACCAGGGGCCAGTTACACAACACATTATTAATTTTAAAGACTTTTAGGCCTTAAATCAGTTTAAAGTGCACACCACAATTTAATTTTTTTAAAAACTAAAACTGCTTTAAGTAAGATAAAGTTGTTTAAGTCTGACTTTCCATCCTGTCAGTACAATTTTTTGTATGTCTTGTGCAATGCGTCTAAATGGCAGAGAAGAGATTTTGCTTCTTTAGAACAGTTTTAAGGTTTAGAAACATCTTGTGCAACCTGAGGAACGTCCGGCCGTGATATCATTTGATCCGCCCCGCCAAGGCAGTATCAGATTTCCGTCAATCTATAATTTTTTCCATAGTAACATAACACAATATATTAAGTGAATAATAATAATAATGAGGTAGACTTTGAGGGACAGGCAAGGAACGTCAATGACGGGATAGACAGGACACGACATTTGACACCAGTACATGACGGGACAGACACGTACGATTCTCGTCGGCTGGCCGCGGCGTACGTAGATGATTTTTGAGAATTATGCCTGCATGTGAACTTCACCCAAAGCAGAGGGTAGACCATTTCTGGTTTGATGTCGGCATATCGTTTTTCCACTATGTCGGCTCATACAATAATAATAATAAATGAGCGTCGACAGTGCTGTATACGCTATACCTTAGTGTACAGTTCACCCTCAAGTGTCCAACATTATCCTTTCATGGATTTCCAAAGGATAGGCAAATGAAAAAGCCTTGGCCGGTAAAAATTCGGTTGGGTTTATGAGTTTGTTTGTGCATGTGCAAGCACGTCTGGGTGTGTAGTATATGTATAGACACTTTGTAAATGCCATGAACTCCTCCACGAGGAGGTGTGTGTGTACTAAATAGTCATGATTTTTTAATATTATTCATGTACTTTCACTTCACAGCCACTAATAGAAACTTGTGCATTAAGAAAAAAGGTTTTATTACTATATACTTTCTCCTCCATGAACTTTCTAATTATATATATATATATTTTTATACTTACAGACTCAAAACTGTTGTCTCGCTATGCTTTTCATAGTTGCAAAGCATATTTTTCGCGCACCTAATTACGAAAAGGCGGATTGTGGTGACTCTCTAGAATTGCACACGTTGCAAAAAAAGTTAACACACTGTGGCGAAACTACAGCTAGACTAAACAGAGGAAGATAATTTTCAAGTAATTTTGTATGGCCCACGAATGATATTATAAATATCAAAATGGCTCTTGAAGGGGGAAAAAAGGTTCCCCACCCCTGCTCTAGAGCATTCAATTCGCGTACTGTTAGTTTGTCATTGTTATGTTGGGGCTGGTCTGGGAAATTGTTTTTGTTTCCCCAGTCCTCGACTGTGAACAAAAAAGCAACGCCATCGACCACACCCATCGTGTCCTTTGTGAACACGTCCTATCAGACAACAGCGTAGAAACACGCTGGGACGAGGTTGCATTTGAAAAGACTAACAGAACACTTCCCTTCTCATCGTTCATACGATCTTTTCTCATTACTTTTAGCGGTTGACCACGAAATATGTATACAAGACAGATTTCATGAGTGTAAATTGCCAGTAACAGGACTTGAGATGTTACCTTAGGCCGAGAAAACGAAATCCACTTTGTCACAGATCATTGCAGCTGCTGGTCCATTTGTCATTCTTGTTGTTTGACTTGTAGCGGGTGTGTACCAGGTGACGGCCATGTCTTTTTTCTTCCCGCAACGTGAGCGGGGCCACAGTTTACCTCAGCGCTAACTTTAGCCCGTCTTTTGACGTGGTCTTGCATTCGTGGGAAAGTTTGTTTTCTACCTCAAGGTCTCGTTATCAGAAGGAGGGATGGAGCTTCGGCCAGAGTAAGGGAAAGGGCAGAGGAGACAGCGGACAGGTAACAGTTTACAAGGTGTGGAAGAGAACACGTCTCTTTCTCTCTCTGGCACTCGTACGATAGTCTTTCATTTTGATCTGAACACATGCCCAGTCGGCGGTGACAGTCAGCCCATATTAGTCACACCTAATTGCGCAAGAGGGCAACAGGTTCTAGCCCCTTTCCCGTGGCAAGTGTTTGTGAGGGGTGGTGTTGAGCAGACAGGTGGGTCAGCACCTCTCAGTGCGGCCTTATCCGTATCGCGCAAAGACAGCGTGGGTATGGTCCCTGTTGCGATTGATTGCTTTTGCGCAAGTTATTATGCATCCTCGCAGGATATCTCCAGACACAAAACTCGGTTTTTGTTGCTGGCAGCCGAAGCTTGTAAGGGGGGTGGGGGGGGGTTAGCGTCCATTGTCGGAGCTTTTTACCTGTCCTGATGAGGATGGTGTGGGGGTTAAGAGTGGGAACTGTTAGATCGCAATTTTCCCACTAATAAACAAGCGCGGAGGACCGTTTTGATTACCATTACCTGTGAACTTGTTTTCACGACTTGCAGGTAAGGGCGTGAGAAGACATAGAAATGGGCCGTGCAGCTAAGTAAGCTTTGATCTGTGTACATACCATTCCATTTTTATGCATGTACTTTTTCCGCACTTGGGGCGGCGCAGAAGAGGTACGCCGTACGGTCTGATTACGATTGTACGGGGCTGCATGCACGCAGGCAAAGTAGCTCGCGCACGCGATTACTCAGGATATTACATATTCGTTAGTCTTCAAAAAACAGGATAGAGTTGACAAGCATGTGTGTGTGTGTGTGTGTGAAAGAGAGTGGTTGAGAGAGGGAGACAAAGTGTTGCCAGCACGTCTAGAGTATTATATTCATACCCACCATTCACGTGTGCTTCCAGCCGGGAGCGTATTATGCATGGTCACGACGACGAGGCTCCATCGAACACTGTGCTATTGATCTCGAGTCATTTGACCTTTCCTTTTGGCACCGAAAAAAAACCGCTTTAGAGGCGGTTTGTCATCTCCCTTGGGAGCACCGAACAACTCAGGGTTGTTGTCTTTATCCGATGTTGAGCTGTAGGTTTGAAAATAAAAGTTTGTAGGACCTAGGTCCTTATAAGCCTTCAAACCTTCCGGAAATATTAAAACACCAAGAGACAGTGTAAAGAAAAACTATTTTTTTTAAAGACAGTAGCTAGTTATGAGCTAGTTTTAGCTTCAGTTCGTTGTAATATTTTAAATGTAGTTGTATTCCTCCCGTCTCTTTGTCAAGTTCTACACAGATCACCAGAAATAATTATTGCACTTATTTACTTACAATTTAATTTTGTTTCAACGACAAAGTGGCTTTTGACTTTGATCAATAGAAGGTTAGTGGAATGTTTGGTGTTATTATAGGAATCTTTTACTGTTAGTGTTGATTTCAGTATGGGGACTACATGAAGAAAACCCCGACCAACAGACCCGTGGACAGGTCACATCAAGAGAGTGTCTCCAGAGACGAGATCTGAACACAGGATCCCATAAAGCTCATTGGGAATGGAGGGAAAAATGAGGAAATTTAGAAACGAAGTTGTTCTTAGGAGATGAGATGGCCCAAGATTGAATGGCGATGTGTGTGTGTGTGTGGGGGGGTGGCGTGTGTGAGGGGGGAGGGCCTGATGGTAAGAGGAGGCGGAGGAAGATATATTACGGCGATCGGTGTAAGTCAGTAAACTGGCACCTGCCCGCCGTTCTCGTTGGCGGAACAAGACGGTTGCTGACGGTGGCGCCGACACGCCCTGATTACTCGTGCTGGCTGGGTAGCAGTCGCCAGGTGAGCATGACTGGCGACGTCGGATGATTGGGAATCGATGGCCGGAGACCATTAGCAAGTAGAGTTTGCGTGTTAATGGCGTGTTTTGTACAGTTGGTGAGGACCGGATTGTCTGAATCTTTTGAGGGGAGATCGCGCTGCCCGCTTCCTGAAAGTCACCGTCGCCGATCTGGCGCCTGTCTTCTGGGCTGATCACTCGCTTCATTGCACAGCTAACCAGCCATCCTTGTCGACGGGAAAGAAAAACCTTTGGTGTGTAGTTTATAGTTTAAGGAACTATTAAAATTGGGCATAGGGATGGGGCTTAACGGGTCCACAACCTGACTACTGCTGTTATGTATATAATCAAGAATCCTTTGTCCGTTTGTCCCTCGCAGCCAACTGTGTATTTCACAGCGCAGCCTAAACTCGGCCAAGCTGTGACTAACAAAGTTGTTTACAAAAGAAAGATGCGAAATTCCACAGGTCTGACGTCAGCATCTGGTTTGTGTGTGTGTGTGTGTGAGAGAGAGAGAGATCAGTGTGAGTGTCCTCTCGTCAAGGCATTTCAATCGAAGTTTTTGGATAGATGCACATCAGCAAAGGCGAAATAAATGTAAAAATCGTGAAACTTAGTGGTATTGTTGTCGTAATCAATGCCACTTTCGAGTCTGAATTTTCGGGTGAGAATCCCTTTAACACTATACGACAGGATCCTTGAAAACTAAGTGGCGATGAAATCTACCTCCGGTCCCCCGGCCAGTGGTTTTGGGAAGTAATTTGAGTTCTTCCTGTTTTATTTCTCTTTTTAAACACAATTTTCTCATTTCATCAACATCTGAAAAACGTTCGAGGTGGGTATGTGGTAGTTACTTCAAAATAATAATAATAAATGCAAACATTTCTAAGGCGCTTACTCACACTCCTAAGGAGCATGCTCTTAGCGCTTAAAGAATAAGAATGAGACATGGGTAACATTCGAGGGACATGAAAACAGACTACATATGAACTACCATAGAAAAATTAAACAACAGTACTGATGATGAGTAAAAACAAATGCAGAAAACGTAAAGAGGAACCAAGTAACGAGTTTTGTGATTTTGCAAAAGGATGACGAGCAGGGAAGTAGCAATCAGCGGAAAAGGGGGGAGGGTGTGACAAAGGATCACTAGCATTGTGGGAACTGATGTTAGGAGCAATGTTTAAGGGAGAGGTGCGCTTCAGTGTACATTTAAAGTATTCAATAGTGGGTAGGTGGCGGATATGGAAAGGGAGAGAGTTCCATTCTTTCGCTGCACAATAACTAAAAATGCTGTGACCATATGATGTTCTGGTGACGAATAATACGGAGACGGTTATCAGACGAGGAGCGGAGGTGGGACGTAAGGGAAGTTCAGATAATAAAATAATCAGGGCAGGAGCTAGCAAAGAAATTAAAACACAGCACAGTTTGTACTGGATGCGAGAACTAATGGAGAGGAGGAGCGTGGTCTAAGCACCAAAATGCCGTATGTTAAAGAATATAAACCAACAGGATTGCAAAAGGTACATGTAGTTTCATACTAACAAAGGCACGTAAGCAATGTTTGGCTAACAATCCGATCTAAGGGAGGTAATCGCAGACGTGACCTGTGAGCGTTAAAAATGAGTTGTCTACATTTGGTCGTTACTGCACACCTACGGAAAAGTATCGGTGGCCTATTGCAGGTAGAATTTTGCACAGTTATCAATATTATTAAAAGACTCGTATTTTATAGTGTGTATTTCAGAAGGTCGTGGTATATTTTAGAGTGCAGTCAGGACGGGGATGTATTTTGTTTGTTGTGGCTCTTGTCCGTGCAATCCAGAAAACAGTGTACTGATCGGTCATCCCATAAGAAATATTTTCAGGCGTTTATTTATTTATTTTGTTATTCTATATCATACCCTCGTCTACCACCAACTCTGACCTGGGCACTAGTTCTGAAAGAATCTGAGCATCGTTTGAAAAAAATGTAAAATGTGCATAGCCTCAGCATTGGTGATATCACAAACCTTCATGCAGTTTGTTTTGTTTCTTTTTTCATCTTCAAAGCTCGAAATATTAATTATCAGCTTGTTTTATCCAGAATGAGAAACATGTTTCATACATAGCACATAATGTGTTTTCTTCGCTATGCTGACAACTATTATATCATTGAGCAGTGGCTAATGGCCAGCAGCAAAACAAAAATCAAGAAAATGGTTGGATTGTTGCTGCTGTATTGATTTCCTGATGTATATTAACAGTTCTTGACTTTTAAACCAGGGGTTGTATCCTGACTATGATCTTTTTTAACACTTTTATAGTGTTATGTGGAGTGTGTTGTTCGTTCAATATGCATGGAGTGCTTTTTAAAGCAGTCTACTTTAAGTGCTTTGTTAAAAAAGTGTTGTTGGAAATGATTAATCTTAATATTATTACATTTTCTCATATTTGAATATGGAAAGCAGCTAATAAATAATAGGGTTTGAATTTTTAAGTTGATAATAGTAAATAATGTAATTTTGCAGTTGATTTACCAGTCTTTTAAGACTGTGCCATATTTGCTTCAGCACCACTTCCAATCAAAATTATTCTTTTCTTGCAGAACCACACTCTGGGTTTCGTATTGCTTTTAACATGTTTGACACAGATGGGAATCAAATTGTTGACAAACGAGAGTTTTTGGTGGTAAGTATCTTCTGCAACTGTTACAACTTCACTGTTAAGACTTTGGAGTCACCATCAGATTTTCCCCATCATATTATGTTTATTAATGTCTGCAATGTATTTCTCTCAATATCTCTCACTCTCTCTCCCTGAGGCAGTTGTAGAGTCAATAGCTTAACTGTGAATGGTGCTTGTCAAGTGGCCTTTATTTTTGTTATTTTAATTTGCTCTCGATTTTAATTATGCTTATACATATGTAGTTCTTACAGTTTATTACACCCATACACTGGGTGCATATCTTCAGTAGTTGGGCTAGATCAGGTCATTTACAGTTTTTTTTCAAACTGATTACGTTACTTAGGAATGAATTGAACAACAGGTGCATACTTAGGTTATTGCTGCTGAATATTTGTTTAAAGCAGGGTGTTCTTTTCAATGTGATATTTTGTGATTGCCACCAGTGGTTGATTAGCCTGCAGAGAAGAAAGGAACTGAGCCAGAACACAAGAATGAAAGAAACAAGGCATGTCATGGCTATGTCTTGACATGCAATGCACATATATATATATATATATTGTGAAAATGTGCATTTTTACATAAATACATCTCCATTGTGCATCTTTCCATTTATTTATGCATGCATGCACACAGTTGTTCACTGTTTCTTCATTCAGAACAAACTTCTAAATTGCACTACAGCTTTGAAGTGGTGTAAAGATAATGCACCAATCATTTCCAACCAGCATAAAAGATATTGAAAAGCTTCAGGCAAAGGGAAGCTAAAAACAACCAGTGGAAGCTATTTAAACTGTGTAATTACATGAGGCACAGAATTTAGTTAAAAAATGTAAATAACTTTTTATTCTAAACTGTGTTTGGACATAGATTTACAAATCTGTTTTTGTGTACACGTACAAACATGATTGAAAAGATATGTACAGATGCAATTCCTCCCCACTTTTTTTTCTTTGATGGTCATTCCATTTGTTTTCTAGCATATCAGCTGCTTGTCACTATTAACAGGCCCCATATAACAAGTAAAATTTGTTTTCCATCCATCCCTATTTCCTTTGTTCCCACATTCCCTCAACCCATATGTGATGTCAATTTTTCCTCCTTGTTAGATTAACATTTGACCCCAATTTCTGCCCTGCTGTGTGTTGCAAATTTTGACATTCTCCATATTCCAGTCATTGGCAATGAAGTGTCTTGCTTTAAAGAAAAATGGAAAATTTAAAAACCTTTGACAGAATACAACACCCCTTTCTTAAAACAAGCATTGCTTATTGGGAAATAATAAATTATTTCTCTTATAGAATAGTTTATACAATTTTGTTATAATGAGACATACTCAGAAACATGAATAATGGTGAAAAGTTCACCAACTGTTTTAGACTGCTCATACTTGATGGACTGCTTTGCAAATTGTGGCCTTCAAGTGCCTTAAGTGGACAGTGCACTCCAGGTCTCATAGAATTCATGTCAGCAACTCTGATAAGCAAGGTTCATAGGTGTACATGTCATTTTTTTCATCATTATTAAACTTTTAACTTGCAAGATTAAATGTCAAACAGTGTGGCAGCATAAAATGAAGAAAAGGTTCCGTCTGCATATAGTTTACAGCCGTTATGAGAGGTGGTTCAGTTTTCTAAAGTGAGAACTTAGACTCTTGAGTGTATTGTCTGTAGGACACACCATTCCAGGTGTTTTGGTCTTTAATATCCTACAACATATTTGTGATGGAGGCAGTAAACTGAGGCATGAAATAATTAAGAGCAGAGGTGTAGCACTGGTGTCACACTTATGCATTGTATTCATGCGAGGATGCTTCTGAATGGATAAGCAGACATTGAGAATGGGTAGCAGGCAAGGATGTCATGTTGAAGAATACCATAGTTGTCATGGTGCATTGCCAGGCCGTCACAGGACGAGGCCACGGACCATTATGTGTTCTTTAATTTGGGGCTTGTTAGGGACCAGTAGCACATAAACTCTGTAGGGTCCTGTACCTGGTGAGGATACCTACAAGCTTATTGCGTGCAGCTTTAGCTCTTTCTAGTGAATTTGAAGCCTGACTTCATGGCAGCTCCTCTTCCTTCTGTTGTTTTATCAGTCAGTCGTCAGTCAGTCGTCCCTTGCCTGGCACCTGGCGTTGGGGGGAGCACATGGATAGACGCTGCAGCTGATAGGGCCCGCCACTCTTGCCTATTTTGGGCAATAGTCAGCAGGTCCTGTACAGGACGACCAGTCCAGTCTTTGACGTTTGTTGTTTTATAGGCTGTAGGAGGGAGAGGGATGAGTGTGATGGGCATTGGAAAGCCACAATGACTATCTGCCTGCCATGTACTAGCTAGGCAGTGATTGGTCATAGTTCATAGAATGGTCTGAGTATGTGTATGGGTACGCTTGACCAATCGCAGAGGTCTGGGGACATGGATTTAACATCATGCAAGACCCCCATAAAGATGCTTTCACCACCAGATGCTTGAAGGGTGCAGGTTATAAAAAGGTACTGTGACCAGGTTGCTAGAAATCAAACTGACAGAGGTGTGCAAGCCTACTCCACAACAGAGTGTTGAGCACTTCTGTTTCGCTAATGGCTGTCTGTTGTCAGCATTGGATTCATAAGGCTGGTGTGGAAGGTGTTTTTGTCACATTGCTAGGCACTTTTCTGCTCTGGACAGTAGTTTCAGCAGGGAAAGTTGAAGGGGGGTAGTGGGGGGGAAGGTGACCTAGAGACACTTGCTTGTGGCAAGCAGTTGACTCAGTTCCTGTAGTGTGTGTTTCACGTCTCAGTAGGGTGTGAAGCCATCAACAAGTAATGAGTGAATCAACAGTCTACACCTCATCAAGTTCAAGCTCCTGAAGGGGTCTCTATGCCACAGGAGACAAAGCTAAGAGGAATGAATGCATGAACTAGTGCCATGTGCAGTGTCTGTTCATTAAGGGTAGCAGTTGACTCACTGTTTATCTGGATTACATCAAGAGGAACCCAGAGAATTAGTTGAAGTAATTCTTGATGGAATCTTCATTGTGTAAATATTTGTAAAAGTTCTTGACCATATATTAATGTGGTATATTTTTTACACTAGATTGCAATGAGGTGTTTATTGTGGTGTGGGCGCATGCAAGGGGCTAGGAGTCAACAGTGAAATCATTAGCATTTTAATTTAAATGTATTGCATACACGTGCATAACAATATGTGTCAGTGTGGGTGGTGAAGTCAAGAGTAATTAACTGGAGGCAGTGGCTCAGTTATGACACTTTCATCATATTTTACATGCCCATTTCATGAGGTTTACGGCAAAATGGACATGGTTCATCATGTCTAGAGCTGGTCATATGGAAGATAGGGCCGACCTTCCCCTTGCATTTTACTTTACCTGAAAAATAAGATATCCTTGCATTGTGGCTGTAGTGTGTAAAATCAGTATCTGCACATAGTTGCTGTAGTGTGTTATTGGGAGGAAACAGAGGAAATTTTCCAGTGGGAGACCTAATCAGGTCTTGAACTGGTGACTGATGACTAAGTCAAAGGCACTAACCTCCACCTACAAAAATTAGCAGTAATGAAGGCCATCAGCATTAGTCATCAACTGTGGATCATAACGTTCCGTATAGTTTGGTAAGTTCACCAAGCCTAGCACATCAGACATTATAATCATAGTACATTCTTTAAAAATTATTTTTGCCCCCTCAGTTTAGCACTCAAACACACATACTCTCTTTCCTTCTCATAGTGGTTGACATATTACAGGAGAGGGTTCATAAGTCTGTGTATTATTTGGTGTACTGCTATGCTGTTATTTTTGGCCAAACCATAATTTGGTTTACAGTAAGTCTTTTTAGAGATCTGTTAGCAGGGATAATTGATATCCATTTTAAGATATGCCTGTAGATTTTGCTTTCATGACAGAAAACATTTTTGGCTTGTGCTTTATATGTTGTAAATGAAGTGCAGACATATGTTACTGACCTGACCAAAAAAATAAAAATAGAGAGAGAAAAAAAAAGGGAAGAAGGAACAAAAGACACCTGTGAAAAACAGTCTGTAAACCAAATAAACTGGGAAGGCCTAGGTAAGTGGCGTGCTTCCCTTACAGCCATGCACCGAATTTTAATTTTCTCCTCTGGTTTTATGCTGTCTTTTTCAGTTGGAATCTTTCTTCGCTCTGCCCAAACATGAAAGAAAGTTTGTACCCAGGGATCAGAAAAACCTTCAGAAAACCCTAAATGTATGCTACAAAGCTTTCCCTAGTACTCCCTATCCCTCCGACATTGTAGCTGTAGCAAAGCCTTTGCACAGATTGGAATCATTGTGACAAATGAGTGTTGGCCATATGTATATCATGCATTGTAACGTGGCATTGCTACCTATCAAAGCAGCTTGCTTCTAGCATTTTTATCCCATAAAATTAAATTGTACTTCTTCCAATCATTTTGGCAAACTAATATACTTGAATATCTTGTGAAAGTGAAATGAGCAAGCTGCACAAGGTGTAAAATATATTCTAAGTAAAACGTCATTCGAGGGTGGTTGTTTGCCATTGACTTTTCTGTTCTGCTGGAACTTTTGAAATGTCCTGGAATGGTAAGTGCAATATTTGAAGGAATCAGAACCTAATACGTATAATACTTTTTTGTAAGCTGTTATTACTAATATTAAGTAGAAAAATGTAAAATTCTTGGAAAGGATTTCTTTGCATTCTAAATTAAAAGTGCAGTAGAATTAATGTTTATCATTTTATAAAACTTTGAATAACTTGTGAATGGAAAATATATATAATCATAATAAAAAAAATAAACCAGTTGATGGGTTAGCGTAAATATCTAAACCTTCTCGTCCTGCATCTCTTTGACCTAACCTCTCTCCTTTTGCTAGACATCCAGACGCTAAACTATGCATGCATTTTCTTGTGATTTTCATATAACTTCTAGCCACAATGTTCCTAACCAGCTTTTGGCTTCTGTTCTTGGGCTGTGCATGTTCCGCATGTTCATTTCCAGCTTATTGAGGTCTTTGAGGGTTTTGTTTCCTATTAATTGATAGGTTCCAATCAGCTTATATTAAATCATATTCATATGTTGCACAAATCGTGCCATGACAGTTCTTATAGGGCTTCATGCTCATTTGTTTACTTGTTTGATTTTTCATGAAAAATAGAGTAAAAAAACAGACTTTCCTGAGAATATTTATTAGCTTTCATTGTCTGTGCAGGTCAGCTCTTTTGGCTACATTATAATTTGCAAATTTTCCCATTGTAAAGGATTTGGATTTCAGTTATCTTTATAAGACATTTCTATTGGGTGGAGGGGGGGTAGGGGCTGATAGGAAGGATTGATCTAGTTTGAATAGATTTGAGGTAGTAATGGAAATCGTCTGATATGCATATATTTGCTACCACGTTTCATCAGCTTGTTTTTTTCCTGCAACAGGTGCCAGGATGATAAGAATGTAAAGTTGAAATTAGAATGAATTTGGTGTTTCCAGATCGAAATATGGCTCTATTCAAGATAATAGCTATCAATTAAATTATTTAATTTTTGTTAAATTGGGTTTCAGTAGAGATTTTAAATTTTTATTGTTTTCACTTGTGTCAAATTTTGACAGTGCATGTTGAAAATGTGTATCCATCATCAGTATGTGGTCCTCATAGGTTTAGTATCGACTTCAAAGAAAAGTTAATACCAAATATCTCAGATCTTAAGAGTAACTAGTTCAAAAATTTTAACATGTTCATTGCTTCTTTGTTAATTCACCCACACCACCCCCATACCCTATGCACCCAATTACTTTGTTAAAATATTGCACAGATTATTTTAGGGGAAAATGTTACATATTTTATTACTAAGCCAGTGTTGTACTGTTGAGATCTGTAAGTAATACATGCACCAACAAAGGAGAGAAATGAACAGTAGTGCAAACAAGAAGAAACTGAATAGTCATTGCTGTTTGTCTTTTGTTAAGATTGTTGTGTGAAGAAGTTAGCATGCCTTGAACAAGAAATTGACCATTCTTTACTTGTTAGTAGCATGTACACACTTAAGGAATTGAGTGCCTCAGAGGTTTATATGAACTGCTTGAATGATTCTGGTGAACCTCTGGGCATTCAGTCACAGACAGATGAGCTTGGATGCCTGCACCTCTCTTTGACTAATGCCCCTCTTGGTGCTTGCCCTCCCATTTCTTTTCAGCTGGAGCGTGTTTTTAGTAAGCAAGGACAGCGCATTGGTCTGCAACCACCTTCAGCACAAACAGTATGTTTTCTTGGCATTTCATTGCATGCTGATGTCACCTAGAACACCTTCTTTGCCCATCTTTGTCACAGACATTCTTGTACCTGAAAAATTAATCAGATAAACAAACCTTTTTTCAAAAATAACCAAAGGCTGGCATGTTTTTTTTCCCCAGTCAAGTACTCCTATGGCATCAGTTTTTGCTGAAAATTATAAAATTAATATAATGTCCCCATGGCCTGTGGCTGTTGAGTACTTTGTTTTCACGCCACACTTTGAATACTAAGAGTTTTTGGTAACTGAGCCAATAATAGTTTTTTTTCCATATGACTGGTGCTCCACGCTTATGACTTGAACCTCAGCTGTGTTACATGTACTTGTGATGTCTGTCACAAGAGTCCTGTAACTTCTTGCTGATTACAATCTTCCATCTGAAATACCCTCAGTCCCAAAGTTGCTTATTTTTGTGCATTTTTTTTATTTTGTCTTTGTAATGTCATTAATTTTATGAGTGACATAGATTTACTGTCTAAATTCTGCTGCTTTCTCTATAAACTAATACTTAACAGTACAGTTTGATTTGGTTTTATTTTATTTTATTTTTTGTTTGTATGGTTAACATTTTAAGAATCTTGCAGCATCAAAGGGCATGATTGTGAGACTGCACTTTTGTGTCCATTTACTTTAACTTGCTTGTTGTTTTTTTTTTACTAATGTTTAACATTTTTTTTTAACACAGACTATTTACTTTTTTTTTACTAATGTTTAACTTTTTTTTTTTAACACAGACTATATACTGTAAGGCTGTAGACAACCTTATTGTAATATTTGTAACTGGCAGCTACCCGGATGTTATTTTGGTGTCTTTGGAATGATTTAATAGCAATTAGCAATTTTATTACAATATGCATTGCTTAACAATTTCATTCTTTGAATGTGTCAGAAGTTGTTCTAATAATCTGCTAGGAATTATAACAAAAATGAGCTTTGCTAATTCCTTTTATTTTTGTTCTTGGTTTTTTTTAATAAGCTAGAGCTGTGTCCAGTTATATTTTAATGTCATCAGTCTTTTAAGAATTTGAATGCTCTTTTTCATTAAGAAAATGCATCTCTATAATTAACAATTTTTCATATCATTGAAGTAAATGTTTGTTTTGTACCTGTTGAGGTACAATAGAGGCGAATGTAAGATATGCAGTAATGATGCAGCCTGTAGGAGTATGTTTTGTGAGAGATCAGCTGTTGTTGCTTTTCCCAGGGCATTGTGCATTTGCATTGTGTGGTGACATAGTGCCTGAGGTCAGGGTCCAGGCCACAATCTATGTTTAGCACCCCTCCCATTGATACATAGGGCTAATGTCTGGCATGTAGTCGAATGGTATGTCTTTATGCTGTGACATATCTTGCTCTTCTTTTATGGTCTATGCACTGCCCTCCCCTCACAGTAAGAGACTGCAACTGAATCTTGATAACATTTTCAGAAGTTTTGTTTCATGTTTATCATACTTGTGCATTTTTGGTAGTATGTGTTTGTGTGCACCCAAGAAGTCGCATTTGTGCTCCTGTTTGTCGTCAGACATGTATACTTTTGTTTTGCTATTTTATGCATCTTTGTGTTTGGTTGGTAGTTTGTGTGATGTAAAAAGGAAGGATTTCATTTTAATCATTTATGTTATTAAGATCAAACCAGACCCTGCAGTTTTATTTTGAGGGAAGTAGAATTCCCACAGAAAGCAGGAGGGGTTGCTGCAGACATTGTTGTGCTTGCAGGAGCTTGAGAAAGAAGTAACAGACACCACATTACTTGTCCACTTCTTTGGTCATAAAGGCACGGATGTGCTGAACTATCAGGATTTCCACAGGTAATAGGTACAATACACATCTTAGAGGAGTAGAGTGCAGAGAGCGAAAAATATCAGTAACTGATATGCACCACTTTTATTTTACGCAATGTGTGTGTGTGTGTGTACGTGCATACACGTGTATATTTATGAGTTGTTGATTTGAAACACAGTAGAAGACAAAGAATTTTCAACACTGATTTCATTAACCCATTGCCTCCCCTGCACCGGTCACTAATGCAGTCTGTGTATCATTCTCTTCTATTTTCCAACCTCCACCTCATCCTCTCTCCCTCACTCCATGATGCACAGAACAGTTAAAAGACATGCACTGATGATTACCCTGGCTGTTTAGGTTTATGGAGAATCTCCAGAGTGAAGTGATTGAGCTAGAGTTTCATGAATTCTCACATGGCATGAGCACCATTTCCGAGGTTTCCTTTGCCACCATCCTTCTAAGATACACCAATCTACACCACTCTGAAATTGAAGAATGTTTAGAGCGTGTTCGCCAGCGAATGCCTGAGGAAAAAGTAGGTGCAGAGATATTCTAGAGCTAAGTACTTCTCAGACATGACCATACTTTCTTTTTGAAGTCATTTACATTTATCACTTCCTATAGCTTTGAACACCCACTTTATGTGTTCATTTCTAGTTACATTTTTAATTTGGAAGTGAAGGTGATGAGCTATCATAATAGAAGAGATTGTTATCTGGTCTGTTTTTCAGCAAGATGAAAACCAAACAGGTAATTGTTTATTGTTTTTAGTAGTAGTAGTGATAAATGTGTAGGATCTCCACTAAAACTAACATGGACATCCACTGACATGCTGATGACTGATTTGACATTCAGCTTAGAATATAGCAGAAATTTATTTTTCTGAAGGTTTTCACACACCAATTGATGACATTTGCTGTTTTTAGGGCATCAGCTATGAGGAATTCAAGAAATTCTGTCAGTTCCTCAACAACCTTGATGATTTTGCTCTGACCATGAAAATGTATACCTATGCAGAGAAATCAGTTTCCCAAGGTATGCTACTGCCACAAGGAAGTTTTACATCAACCGACAATAAAATTTGTCTGAAAGTTTTGTTTGGTTGTAATTCGCATACATTTTTCAGTGCAAAATATATTTACAGCAGTTTCAAATGGAAGAATACCGAAGTCTTACTCTTCTTGTGTGTCCCCTATGAAATTGTCATACAGCTATGAAGACAGTTGGTGTGATTGTTCATTAAGTCTCTGCCATATGTAACTCAAGTATCTACTTTTTTCTTTCATCTGTTGTAGAGGACTTCCAGAGAGCAGTAAAGGTGTGCACAGGATACATGCTGGGTCCGCACGTGGTCAACACAGTGTTTCAGATTTTTGACTCGGATGGTGACGGCAATCTCAGCCATCAAGAGTTTATTAACATTATGAAGGACCGGCTGCACCGAGGGGCAAGAGTGAGTCTTTTGTACAGAAAAGCATATGTTAGTATGGACAGAACCAACATCCTGAAGGTTCATGTTCCCAGACATACATGGGAAAGAACAAAATGAAAGTGCAGAATTTTTTTTGTGTGTGGGGAGGGGGCAGGGGAGAATGGTGGCAGCAGCTGTAATGTTATTATCTGTTCACTTTTTAAGATCAGATATTTTTTTGTTAATCAGATTATGTGCTACATGAGTAATAGTTTCATTTTGTTTCCTCTTTGCTAGTCTCATCTCATGCACACTCAGAACACGTGGGATGCTTTCCGCTCTTGCGTCAGAAATGAGATGAGAAGCTTCTGATGTGACACCTGTTACCGGCTGTTGTTAATGGCACCAGTCCTCTGGTGTCTGGAGTATTCTGCCAGCATTTTAAAGGTGTTGAAATTTTTTAAATTGTAAGTTATAAAGTGTTGTACAGATACATTTCTATCTCGGTTCATAATTTACATATGCATATATCCCTAGAACAAAATGTTAAAATTGTTGCAGAAAAAGATTTGATGTACATTCATGTACACACAGATTACCTTATTACAGAGAATGGTGACAAGCTGCAGCACAAAGACCCCTGATTGACATGCCACCTTTATTGCTGCAAGTTTCGGCTGGACTCAGGGTATCATTATTAGCATGAGTCACTTTTGGTGTGTTGACATTGCACAACTGATGTTCTTTACTTTTTTCTTAAACAGTTTTTACTTACAAGAAGTGTTCTGACTGTACAGTCAATTTGTGTTAAAACATCATGCCTGGTGGACACTTAGAGTGTGCAGTAGGTTGTGTTTTAACAGTTTTCAATTTAACGTGTCCATATAAATTTCAAAATTTTTCCTTCCAGCTTATCATGGAAGCATTTGAGCCTTCCAGATCTCTTTATGGATTGTTACATTTTGGGCTGTGACTTCCAGTTGTCAGATTTTAACATCATATCTTCTGTGATGTGGAATGGCGACATATCTCCCTCACTTATTACAATTTACAAAAAGTCCCGTGAAATACTTTTTCATGTTATGTTTTCAACAAATTCAGTGCTGATCTAAGTACATATGGCTAAAATTGTCAGTCTCAATTTTATTTCAAATAAGGAAGGCTTATGTTTAGTCTGCAGCTGTATATCAGCCCTATAATGTCTGCAAAAGCTGAGAAGTGGTGATTGCGCATGCAAAGTGATAAAGAACTATAATTGGGGAGTAGGGATTTATTTGTAATATTCTGTCGACGGTTTTTTTTGTGCAACTGTTCAAAGATAACAGAAACACAGATGCTGACAGGTCAGGTTAATAAATGTACTGCTATTATTGTTAATTAAAATAAGTCTTTCCTTATTCCTTTTTTTTTTTGTTATTAAATCACACAGCATTCTCCTGGCATGGTTTTGACCATGGGGCAATCTGTCATTTATTGTAAGCCAGAGCTTGAAAATAAAACCTACACTCATGAGATATAGATCCTTTTCCACGTATACAGAAGATTAGTTCAAATTGTGCTTCAGATTTAATGAACATAATTGCCCAACTTGGAAGGGATATTTTATAATGATCTGAATCTGCAACAAATTTCATGTCTAAAGTGGGCTTTTCATCTCTAAAAGTTTCACTTTTTTCCTTCTTGGTGGGGGTGGGGTTGGGGAAGGGGGCAGGATAAGGAGAAAAGAGGAATCTCAAAATTCTATTTTTATTACACTAGTTCTAGAGTGCAGAAGATTTGTGAAAGGCATATCTTTATGAAATTTCTGACTACTTTTGCACCTCTGTGATATATTCATGCTCTTTTTGATTGTAACGCACGATAACTTTTTTGTGTAAAGATGTGTTTAGATCAAGCTTTATTCTTGACATGTCTGCATTTTTCACTGAGGTCAACTTTCCTGGTCATTTGAACACTTTTTGTCAGTGTTCCTATCAGCAATTAAAACCTAATTAAAAAAAACACTTCTGCCCAAATTGTGAATACTTTTTTTTCCAATTTTCCACTTTTTTTTTAATGCTAACAAAACAAAACCACAGTCAAATAAAAATTTCAGTGTGACTTAACAAAGCAACACAAAACTACTATTCCACTGACCATGACAAAGATTGCTTACCGTCTAGGATGCACACAAAAGCAGATTCGGTGGGGGAGAATGTGAAAAATGTACAACAATCTCTTGACAAGTAGTGCTATGGCCAGATAATTTGATTTTTTTTCCCCTCTGTTGACTAGCTCATGATAAAAGTCCATGAAGGTTCGTTTTTTTTGTTACTGCCAGAGCATCAAAAAATGACTACATATTCCTGAAGTGTACAATATTGACCAACTTAACATGATTTGTGTCATGGGGCAAGTGAATGCTGAAATGAATTTTGTTAAAAACTATTTTCCCTTGAAGAGAACTGTCTTACCAAGTTGTAGCGTGATAAAAATATTGAAAATCTACATTGACTCTGCTGCCAGGAATATTATATATGATTACTAAAAGGTTTTACTTCATTTCATAACAAAAATTAGCAATGTTATATAAGCTGTACATTAAACAGTAAGCAGAGTAAACAATCTACATAAATGCTTCAGTTACAAATTAAAAAAATGCCATCCCATTGTTAAGCACACAATATTTGCACCACAGTCATATTTATCAAGGTACAAGACAGCGGACTCCCCCTCGAAACAAATTTACAGCGGCATATTGAGACATAACTCAATATCTGTGCAGTTTTTAACCCTGTGCACCATTCATGACTAAAAGTAGAACATTTAGCATTTAACAGGATAGCTTCAATTTTGGAAGCAAAACATGAGACATTCATGACTATGGAGAAATACTGGTTCAAAAAAGTGTACCATGTAGAAATGTATACAGGAGATGAGGAAGACAGGGAGGACACTGGACAGGGAGGCATGTCCATGAAGATGCACATTCAAAGACTAAAATGTTATACTAGACTCTCCAAACTTTCCAACAGAAATCCAAAAGGCACAAACTCTTAAAAATTTAGAACCTCCTACCCCTCCTTTGTACTTGTTACCTTAAAAATGTTAATGTACACTAGGTTTTACGAATAACACTGACAGCATCTGCTACAATCATTGCTCCGCCCTATGTTAATACATATTTTCCCAGTGCCAACCTAAAATATATATATATACAATGTGCCATGTTCATGCAAACCTCAGGTTCTACACCAAAATGATTCCTCCACTGTAAAATGAGACATTAAAAAAAAAAAACTGAAAAGGATTTAGTCATGACTTGCAATTTCAAAACAACAATAACTGTTTATGAGCAATCTAAGACAGTGCCTCTCAACCTTTGCCACAATCGCTCTAAGATAACTAAATGTCATAACAGAGTTGAAACAGGAGATTCTTTTTGCAATTGTAACAATACAGGAACATGTAGGGAGACAATCACCACTCCTGGTCCACATTTCTTGTTATGTACAACTTATGTACATGGATCCTATTTTCTAGCCCAATTCCCAAATGATTTCTAATGTTTATTTTTCCTTTTAAACCACAAAGGTGCATGCAAAGACTTCAAATGTAGTACAGTAAATAACATTGCAAACAGCAGGTTTCTGTAAACCACAAGGTTTGAGGGGCACTACAACCTAGGCAACTGCTGCATATATGAAAAATACTCAAGTATTCTAAAAAAAAATGTGTAATCTTGGATCTTGTAAAGTACAGCTGTTTTAAAGTTTCATAAAAAAAAAAAATGAATGGGCTTTAATTTCCTTCGTGCCCAATGACCTTGCTGACACCAAGACCATAGGTCTTAAGCTATCGGGTGACACATCACTTTCAGTGGCCTTGATCATCCAACTTACTTGAATTGGACAACATAAATGTGGCTTAATTTACATGCTGGTAAAGGTAAGTGTATTTATATATTTTTTTTGCTTTAAAAAATGATTCAGTTTGTCCCACTTCAATAAAGATAAAAGCAGCAAGAGTAGCAGAACACCACAAATATAGAAACATCTATTGGCATCATATTTTGTTAAAGGCAATAGATACACAACAACTTCCCTTTGGAACACTAAAACATACAACTTTTGAGATTTTCTTTTCAATACCCACCTCCCTCTTTTCTTTGCAGATATTTTGAAATCTTAAGAAATCACTACTGAAGTACACAATAAGGCAACATCATCAAGAAATTACCATTCTAAAGCTATCACTGATAAACTGCTTTAGCATGAAAGACATTACCAGTTTACATGCAACTTAGCTGGTTGCAATAACACCACACCATCAAACATATAAAGCTGCAATCCTGAATTGGGTAAATCATTTAAGTGATGGCCACAGCGTTTGATTTTTGCTCTGATTTTACACCTAACTGCTTTCCAAGATAATGCCTACTGTGTGTATCTTATTTTTGCTTATACCTGCATAAAAAGAATGCCACCTGTTCCTTCTGGTGAAATGCAACACGTTGTAAATGTGACATACTGGCATTCTTTATGATTATGCACTTGTATGCACACTTAATAATTAAAAGGAGTAATGATACCAAACTATAAGGTGACACAGTAGTCATTAAGATCCTCTCCAAGTATGTCTAAGAAGCTCAGAGTTCAGTTATTGTGGTGTTCTTAGGTCTGTAATTTTGAAGAAACTACAAAGCTGTAGTCTGTGTGAAAAGGAGGGGAAGTGTAAGCAAAGCATGTGAACATGTGTCAAATTAAGGTTAGAAAGGAATTCTGAACAGCTCAAACTTCCATGTGTGACTATGAACAACTATTCAAATAACATTAAACCTTTACAACAATTATCTACCTTTGCACATGATGATCCATTTTGTGTCCACGTCTTATTGTGGCATGCTAGACCTTTTTCATTAGGAAAATAAGGTTAAATTGCCTAATCATTAAAAAAAATCCTATTAAGGAGTGTATGTTACAGAAAACAAAAGCAACACTACTGCAAAATCATCAACAGCAATATACCACCTTCAAAATATAGACCAACTAAATCTTTTGTTACAAAATTACACACCAAACAATTGTCAGATCGCACCATCTTATAATGTCTGCACTTTTTTTTTTAACCAAGGGGACAAACAAGTCTGGGACTATCCAGCAGAGCCGGTCATTGATGTTTACAAACTGTGTTTAAACAACTCTCAAGTTTGTCTACACCCCCTATTCTTCCCCTCACCCCACCTCTCATATCCTTTCATGAAAGTTATAAAAACACATTTGTGCAAAATCCTTGGTCTCATTTTCAACCCCTATTTTGTCTCTCTTGGCCTTCAGAGCCCCCCACCTCCAACTCCAAAACACACATACAAGTTCTCACACACTGCCTGCAATTTTAGATGGACAAGGCCTTTGAGGAAGTAGCATACACATTAAGGTAAAGTCAAGCAAAAAGTCTAATTACTTTCATCCAAGTTTATAATTTCTTCTGGTTTACTCTTAGAAGAATTAGCTCCCTTTGAGGAGGCTCCTCCAGTAGCTCCGGACCCGCCAGCAGCACCTCCTCCACTGGTATTACCCACGCGAGCCATGGCAGCAGCTTCATGGTAGGCAGAAAGCCCAGGCTGAGCCATATGGGCATAAAGACTAGGTGAAAAACGGGATCCAGGTGTTGATGGAGGCATTAAGTGAGGTGGGAACATGCCAAGAGGCATAGCACCATGTCCATATTGCTGCAGGTACTGCTGCTGGAGCTGGGCATAGTGCTGCCGCATTTGAGCAAACTGAGTCTCCTGCTGTCGCTGTATAAAATCCAGCTGCAATCATCAATGTACAATGTAATTTGACAAACCCCTCTTTCTTAAGGACTAAAAACATTTTTAAATGTTTCACTACACCAAATCTTTTCAGACAAAAGGTTTGGTCTTTAGAAATACATAATGCTTTGAACATACTCAGATTTCTCCATGACATTTTGTGTAGTACGTGATCTCAAGAGAAAATACTTTAAGGGCAACCTTACTCTGCGCTGCTCTTCCTGCTTCTGTCTTATCTGCATCATAATAATTCGCTGCAGATGCATCTGCAGTTCTTCTTGTGGCATGTCTGGATTCTGTCAGAACAGAAAGAGTCAACATCTGTTACAAAGAGAACTGCCAAACAGTTATGGATTCACAACAGAATAGCTGTTTTCAACATCAAAGCACACAATACATCAATTAATTTTATTATGAAACAGCACAAATTTCTGTCCAAAACAGTCTGCATACTTTCCAAGCTTTAGAACTTCTAACACGGGACCATTTTTATCAATAGTGTCCAAAAAGATCTGTCAACATACAAACGTAATTCTATATCCGCACATTAAAGGAAATCATAAATCCTTTCCATATTCAATCTTGGCTATTATCCAGCTCTGCAGATGAGCTAGTTTCTTATCCACATCTGCCCTTTTGCCAACATATACATCCCAGTCAACAGTTTTAAGGACCTGTGCTATCTACAAGATGGCCTCTATATGTATAAATATCATTTCATGTCCAATAACAAATAAAAATACACCACCTGTTCGCGTAAAGTTCGTGCTGTCTGCAACAAGTATTCTTGACTCAAGAAACCAGTCAATCCCAGACCACCAAAACCCTGGTGAACTGCAAGCAATGCCCAATACAATATCATTAACACATCCCAATTTCTTTTAAATATATTTTATTTGAGAAAGATGTGTTTAGAGGAGGTGAGTATATTCGCTCTTCTCCACTTCACTCACCAGCAGCTACAAAAAAATAGGTTCTAACACAAAAAAATATTTTAAAACTATTCTGCAATATAAAAATTATTATAAAGCCCTCACAGTGATTCTCTGACATAAGTTTAGTTTCTATCAGAGAAATCCACTGCCTAAATTATGCCTAATTACTTTTCCATATTGCTGTAATATAATTAGCATTTATAAAAACATAACAAGTCTTGATAAAAGACCTACCTGACTGTGACCTTTTTTAAAAAAAAAAAGTTCCATAGTGCTTACCATTCATTCGGAGACCCTTCTTCTCATTTTCATACTCCTCCCAAGCAGCCTTCTTTTCTTCTTCTGTCAGTTCTTGTTCAACAAGGTTCTCCAGCAAAGAATCATGCTCATGCAGGTTGACAAACCAGTCACGCTGACCTGACATAATTTCTGCCAGAAGAGCATCCTGAGAACACAAACATAACCCAAAGTAGCCTCAATGTGCAGGCTCCTAAGGAAGGCAGAAGGATGTCCAGGATATGAACAATCAATAATCCAGTGACACCAAGCCAGTGTCAGTCCTTGAGATGATCCTTATAACTATTCCTTGCCACTATAGCAAACTTAAATCTTTCTACAAGGGGGGGGGGGGGGTTCCTAGGGATTTCTGCTTCTTTGTTTTGGGCTTTGTCACAAAAAACTTGCTGATTAAATGCCAATGTACTGCAAAGTAAACTTGTATACCAAACTAAAAAAAAATGAAAAATATTTATGATACTACACTGGTGTAGCACTTGGCTTTGGAGCAGACAGTATTACCACCGTAACCATAAAAAACTGCAGTATTGACTGACATCACCTTTATAACTGTCTAAAGGATGCTGCTCACCTGACCAGTGGCGTACATCACAGACCAGGCATGTGCTGGTACACTGCCAGTCAACTTTCAATGATTAAAGAGCAAAAGTAGCTTATTATCTCTTTTGGTTGTGTTATCTAGTAAAGTCAGAGAAAAAGAAATCTTACAGTTTTGTTCTGTGGTACAGAAGCACCAAAGAAACACCTGCCACAATGATAGTTTACAGTCAATAAGTGTTCCCAAAAGACAAACATGGCAGTCTTACAATATGTGACAGAGGCAAATGAAGAACGCTTCTAAAGCACTCGTAGGAAATTGTGGTCATTACCTTGGGCAGCATCAGAGTGGGTTTCTCTTTGTTGTCGGCAAGGTGGTCAGGCTTAAACACATAAAGCTCCTGCAGGTCTGCTGATGTAAAGTGTCGCTCTACCTGATGCTCGTCAACTACACGCTGTGAGAGTGACAATTTAGTTATCTGTCGCTCATATATCTTCTCCTCCATAGTGCCCTGTACATAGTGAACACAATGCTACACATCTACTGTCATACAAACTTTTAAATTTGAAATTTCACTGCCAATAAGAAATCATTAGAATCTGGCTAAGAAGACAGTTATCCTTTTGTCAAAATCTGACATACATGAATCCATACACTGGAAATGCTAATGAAAATGCTAAACCATTTGAATTTCCTTTCAGTCTAAATAAGAAACATAATCCTAGAAAGACGACTAAATTGCTAACAATCAGTACCTGAGCAAGAAACCTGTAGATGTAGCAAGGTTTTGACTGGCCAAATCGATAAACGCGGAAAATGGACTGCACATCATGAGAGGGGTTCCAAGAAGCATCAAAAATAATAACACGATTGGCCCCCACTAAGTTGATGCCAAGACCTCCAGCACGTGTTGAGATCAGGAACAGGCGAGCCCTGTTCAAAGAAATTTGATCCTGACTGTTATATTCTTTATCATCTTTATGACTTTTGTGCATTTTCTTTCTTTCACAAATTACAATTTGGTGTAGTTACCAGAGGAAAATGCTTCTAAGGTAATATCTGAAGCTCAATCATGTAAGTTTAACATTATTTAGATAAATCTGAAACATTTTTTTTAATTTGTAAATTGTAAGTGGCAAGAAAATATCACATACATCATTCTGCCTAACAATAACCATATCATCTCTTGACACAAAAGCTGCCATAGTAAATGTGCCAATGTCATTTACTTATAGCTAATCCAATATACTTAAAAAAATAATTTTGAAAATCATTTGCTACTATATTTATTAAAATAGTGTTTAAGTGAATTCTAAAGGTAGCATTTACAAAAGCATACGGTGGGAAAAGATACTATGTGCATTACAGTATTAAATGTTTTTGAAAGTTCAGCAGGCACCTGATATTCAACAAGGAGAAGAAAGATGGGTTAACACAACTACTCACTTGGCCCTATACAGAAAAAGACAGACAAGTGCTCACCTCAGGTTTTCTGGGTCATTAAAAATACCAGCCCAACATTGACGTAACTGGGCACTAGTGGACCCATCAAGTCGGAAATAGTCCTCTCCTTTGGTCCAACGCTTACCAAACTCTTCTGGCAACTGCACACAAGAAGTCATAAGGGTGATGAACTTGGATTTTTGACCCATCTATAGTGCAATATTTTCAACAGTTTTAATTCTTCTTGTACAGTTTGCACCAGCAGATGCGAATGTCTTCATAGTTACAGATCAACTGCATCGATTTGTCTATGCTAAGGATTAACTGCTGTAATGTAAAGCAACATACAACCTTTTTGCAACAGGTCATGCTATACAACAGCTTTTTTCTGCATCAGTTTTGGTATCTCTCATCTTGTATCCTAACCACTATTTACATTAATTACCTTTGCACAGGCATCAAAATACTTTACATCTTCAGCTAAATGGAGTTTAACATATTGCTGCAACGTTCTGAGCCCTCTTACTTCATCATCTTTCTTGTCAGCAGTATCAGCTTGGAACTTGCTGTCCACATGCTCAAGGAAATATTCAATGATATCCAGTGACAACAAACTTTGGCTGAATATCAACCTGTTAAAATCAAGAGTTATCTGCTCTTTACAACTTTACCTGTGATGTTACATCTCAAGTGTGTATTTTATGAGAAAAACACTTATCTTGCTCTACCTGTTGAGAAAACAGCTTGTTTATTACTCACACCTCCTCACCATTTAAGGCTGTATCCCGACATGCAAATACAACTGCTGGTGAGGTTTTTAAGCCCTTTATGTGCAGAACCCTTACAAGGTACCATCAAATCAAAAATAATATTTGTTATGCACATCCCCCTTCCCAATGGAGTACCCAGTGATGCTTTTAAAAAAAATCCTTGTGTCTACACAGTTACAGAGTTAAATGGCTGGTTTTAAATAAGGTAAAAGATATAACAGCTTGACACTCAACTGATTTCGATTCTATCACTGTAAGCATCTCCTACATTTCTCACAACAGTATTTTCTTCCACACTGAAAAGTCACTTACACTTTGTCCCCAATCTCCTCACACATGCGCAAAATGTCAAACAGCAGAATAAGTTTGCCACTGTGCTCCATCTTAGTCTGGTCGTCTTCTGTAAGATACTGAGCCCACCATTCATTGCTTACAGCCTGAGGGCCTGTATCTTCAGTGACCACTTCTGTATCTGATCACAAACATGTAAAACAGCCTTTCTACATTTGTCAGTTTCCTTCCTCCAGAAATCAACTGTTTGTTTTCCTGTGCACATCCATGCCACATTATGGGATTATTTGCAACAATGATAACAAAAAAGGTAACTGGGCATTTTAACCGCACAATTTGTAAGCTGATCCCAAAAGGATATTTTATCTACCTCTACACAATGCTCAGCATGCTATACAATTTTCCAACAAGCTTTAAGCACAAAAAAACCCAGCCGTTATCTGAACATAACATAATTTTTGCTCATTATTTTACATCAGAACAAGAGCATGCACCACACAAAAATATCCAAACAAGTTCAGTTAAATCTGAAGATGATTAACCATCTATGGAAACAAGCACAAAATACATTAATCAAAAGCATAACAAAAACACATTAAAAGAGAGATTACCATCATCACCACCGCGTGAGCGCGTCTTCCACTCCTTCACCACTTCTTCTTTATCATCAGATCTAAAATTTTAAACATAACTGATTAGAAAGAAAATGCTGTAACATCATAAATTGCCAATCAAATTACTGATGAATAAATGTGATATTCAACAAGCATGAAAATAAGAGACCACTTTAAAAGTGGGTGGGTCAGAAATTGTAGGACCATAAAATGATGATTCAGCATACCAGCCTGCATGCTCAATCACTAAACAGCATGAGATTAATGAAATGAACTATAAAGCATTCAATACTACAGTTACTGGTGTCTCCTAAAATCACAGATTTTATTTCTACTTTGATGGGGGAGTGGATAGAAACAACAGATTTACCCATGATACAGACATACCGATTTCTGTTTCTCAGACGTCGTGACCTGCGGTTGGCACTGCTGCCCTCCCCAGCACTCTCCTCATCTTCTGAGACATTGGGCACACTTTCCTCACTACTGCTGTCTGAGCCAAGAAATGATTTTTCATCTTCTGCATCGCTATCATCAATGAAAGAATCTTCATCATCGTATTTCATCTGCAACAAAACATTTACAAAAATCACGGAAAACGCCAATGAAATCACATTCCCTCAAGTTTTTACTTGTCCATTCTCAAGTCTTTCAGGATACCTCGAATCCGAGTTGCTCAAACGTCAAGTTCACCTTTTCACTATGACTGTCTCAAAATAAAAAAACATGTTGCTTCTAGACACACTGTGAGTCCATAGTCAGGCAAAGTAACTTTTCTTGCGAAAATTTATCCCGCAGACTACTCAAGAATCGTGATATGAATAGTCATGATGTCACTACAGAAGGCAATGCATCTAGCAGTTAACTGATACAAAGCATGTGCACTGTGTGCAAAACCATTTTCAACAAAATGTGTACATGTTTTAACTATTTCTCCTCATAGCATCATAAAAATAATACACAGAGAAAAGTCTAATTTTCAATAAATTCACACCATACAAATTTGACTTTATGTAAAGAATTCTGAAAGAAATCCGTATTAAAAGAAAGAGAATTTCTTACGCAAAGCACATGCTTTTGTTTTATAATTCTGTTTATTATCATGCGAAGTGTTTAATCTGCCTTTCAGTACATTTTATGACGTAACCAAGGCATTAGTGTTTGTGTTATATAGGTTAAGTGAAGTGGCTGGTAGGGGTTAATTCGCCTAATGTAGTGGTCTGTTTAACGGTCTATTTATGCAAAGCAACAACTGTAAAATTCAGTTCCGCATTTCAAAACATTTCGCTGCCAATTTTCTAACATTACACAAAAAAAGCACTCTCAGATCAAAATATCTCAAAACTGACAAGACTGAGATTTAAAGGGTCTGTTTGCAGTCAACCTGGAAATTTTATTTATCTTGATTTAATAATTGTTTTGAAATACCATGATATTGAAAATGTGGTTGCCAGTACTTTATAACAGCTCAGCTTTCTGACAGATCTTACCTTACTTTCATCACGGATCTCAGCCAGTTTCAATACCCAGGGATGTGTCCAGATTTTCATGAGGTTCTGATAGTCTTTGAACAACTGTGCACCTCGAGTGGTAATCTGACCGTCCACCTGTCCAGTGCGGTTCAGGTATTCCTGGTAAAGCTTCACCTGTAATTCTGTTAGGCGTACGGAGATGACATACTCTTGCTTAGGTGGCAAGAACTTTGTCAAGGCTGAATAGTCTCGTCTCTGCAAGATATAAGTGTATCATGACGAGAATTGCTTACAAGTGTGGTTCAGTCAAAAACTTTTATTTTCACAAACTTATTTTAACAGGCTTTCCATACAAAGTCACACTAGGTAATATTCCAAAGTGATCGTGTATGATAAAAGCTGAACTCTAAATTTGCCAATAAATTTTACATAATGCAACAGCAATCAATAATACCTGTACACATCCAGCCAGCAGTTCATGCAGAATGTGGGCTCTTGCTTTCATGATTCGTACATCTCTTGGTGTTGAATCAGAATGTTGTCCATTGGTAATAGGATTGACAAATCGATTAGCAAATTCCTTGCGTGTACCAAGCAAATTAGGTTTAACAAAGTCTACCATGCAGTGGTCTGAAACACAATTTGAAGAGTCACAAAAATATGAAATAAATGAGAACAATCCCAGCAGTGTCACACAAGACAACATAAGACTCTTTTTGTTTTAACACAAAAGTTTACTTTTAAGCTACCACTCACATTCTATCAGGTTGTTCTGCAATGGAGTTCCTGTCAAAACAATTCTGCGGCGGGTCTTGATCTGGTTCATTGCTTTGGATAAGGCAGAGGCAGCATTTTTCATTATATGACCCTCATCACATACAACAACATCAGGACCTAAAGAAAAAAAATGAAAGTACCATCAACCATGGCTTCATCATAATAATCTGTAAAACTAATTTAACCCTTAACCATAATAAAGCAGTATTCTTCAAAGATAAAAAGCACACTTCTGATAAAAATTATTTTAAAACTTGTTAATTACACTTAAAATGAAAAGTGTAAAATTTGCTGAGGTAGTGTTGGCATTAGTATATAAGCAAGAAACAGGATGAGGTTTTGTCCTTGATAACCATTCTGTTGCTCACCAGGATTTAGCAGAGTCTTTGCAAAGATGGCCTTTTGCTTCTTGTTTCTAACACGAGAGCCTTGTGATAGGTTGCGAAGCATTTCATATCCCATGATCATAATTCCTCCATTGTTATGCCATTCCTCCAAGACATCTGCACGGGACCAGTTCTGCTTGATGCTGGCCATTTCATAAACCTGGC
The DNA here is from genome assembly GCA_004794655.1 of Marisa cornuarietis. Lineage (NCBI taxonomy): Eukaryota > Metazoa > Mollusca > Gastropoda > Architaenioglossa > Ampullariidae > Marisa > Marisa cornuarietis. The sequence continues at coordinate 2,029,573 of SMMW01000606.1, forward strand.
ATAATCAGATAGTTGGTAACAGCTCAGACATATCTCTACTACTATTCCTCTACTTTCCATCACCATCACCATCTCTCACTTCACTCCTCCTTCCCCTCTCCCATATCAGTGGCGTAGGAACCAGGGGGGCAGCCGCCCCCTTAAGGAAAATACAGGGGAGGTAGGAATATATGTTTGCCCCACCCCCCAGTATTTGAGACGTAATTCCTCACAAAGAGCAAAATAAGTAAAGAAGAAAAAAATAAAGAAGAGAGAGTGAAGGGTGATAACTGGAATCATAACTGCCGCTGCTGAGAATGCGGAATGGGGGACCCACAGGTAAATGTCTCCCTGGCTTTGGCTGAGTGACCTGCTATAGGGAGCTGCTCATAAATAAAATCACAGCAGTCTGTCACCTTTTCTTGCTGTCCTCTCTTGTGCTCTGGTCATCCTTGGAACAGGTGCCCTTTAATCATCTCAGCTATCAACGTTCCTCCCATCACCAGTTCACAAGAAACAGTATCCCAACCTCCCCCCACCCACCCACCCTCATGCACACACAGAGTTTTAAAACAATACAACTTGGCAACTACATATTTTTTCATCAAAGACAAGGGTTAGGGTTTCTTGCAGTTTACTGTAAGTATATTAACGTATTTAAAAGACATTTATACACAATATATACTTTTGAGATCATTAAGATACATGTTTAGTATGAAGGGGGAGCAGATAGCTTAATGGTTACTAGAACTTAATCCAAACGCAAAGACGTGCATACTCCCTGTTTCTGTATCAGTGATTATAAAAGGTAGGGGAATGTAGAGAGAGGAGCGGTCATCACCATCACAAAAGCTGGCCCTGAGGTAAGTGGAGGCTCTAACACCTCATTTACCTCCGACATCAGATCAGGGACAGTCCCTTCGTATTGTTTGCCATGCTAATTGCAGGCTGTGTTGTAGCCTGAGCGAAGAAAGACCAGGCGGACAGTACATCGGTACATCAAGTGTGGTCTTTTGACCCCCTCCCCCATATTGCTAACCCTTTTCTTTGGCGGCGGCGTTTGACCAGCATAAAACATCCCCCACCCACTCGCTGCCGCCACGTTTCCTTTCTAAGACCCTAAAATTATCTGCTATCGCTTACAACCTGGTAGCTAAAGAGGCCACACTGGCCATCATGAACAGAGAAAGCCAGTAACGAATTAGTTGCATACCAATACCCCAGTCTTGCCAAACAGGAACACTTTACACTTTTGGAAAAGCTAGCAAAGCACGAGGACGTTCGTCTATCTTACTAGACCAACGTTTTAGTGTGAATTGGCGGCTGTGACTACACCTAAGTAAGGCAGAGACTATCAGAGTCCCTATATTGGCATTTTTTGAGTTGCTCAAATCTGAATGAAGATCTTCAAGAGGGTCACGCTATACTTTTTTTAAGAGAGAGACTGGTATTATTGCTATCTACGACTCAGCGGAAAGTGCATAAGTAAAACAACACAATGTCGCTCTTTTATCATCAACGACTGTCGCTGGTAACATACATTACATTGGATATATGTGGGAATTTTATTGTACACATAAAGTTGGGACATACGCTGTAGAGGTAATCTGTGATTTACTGTGACTTCATCTTCCCCTTCGACCATTCAGGGAGCAGCTGGAGACGTCTGTAAGTGTTCCATGTGAAGGCGAGCCATGTAGTTAAGGAAAATCTCAATTTACTGTAGCCATCCGGGCCAGATTATTCACACACAACACTATCCCTCTTTGTGTGTTACATAATATTCTCTCCTATCAGTTTTATTTTACGTTGCAGCTTATTCGTATTCCTTATTAAGATTATGTAACTGTTGTATTATACTCAACATAAGTTATCTGTGTTATACTGTTTGGTCTGTATATATGTGTGTCTGTGTTTTGGTAGATGGCCATAGAAATCACAGAAGATGCAGTTTTTGGCACACTGACTTGCAAACCTTGATTAATATGCTTAATAATTATTATTATAACGTTTATCGCATTTCTTGTGATTGTGTTAGCCCGGGGAGTCATGGTTCAATTTGTTTTTTCCTGTTTAATGCTGCTTTGCCTTAAGACTAAAGCAGCGTGTGTTGTGATGTTTCCACCGTGTACGTGCGTGCATACATGTACCCACCCACCCCCGATCCTTTTTTACGTAATGTACAAGTGCAAACGCCGTTCACTGTCCGCAGGGAGTTTCCCCCCCCCCCACCCACAATGCTGAACATCTTCCTACGCCACTGCAGATACAGAGCAGATGGCTACAAACATTCTACTCATCTGATCTGACTGACTACTCACAGTGAGTTTTTCATTTTCCTCAAACCACATCTGCCATTCATTGACCCAGTTGAGAACAGTGTTGAGTGGGCACACCACAAGACATGTCTTCACTTTGGTCACTTTTGCATGGGTTAATAATGTATGTACAAAAGCTACCACCTGAAAAGAAAAAAGCCCATCTTTTTTTAATTAACAAAGCTATGACAACTATGACGACAGGAATAACAGCTCATAAATATAAACAAAAAACTCACACTTAACTTTCAAAACCTAATAATATTTTAAGTTTTCCAAATACTCTGAATAGTAACCAGCAAACAGATCATACTCACATATTCATCTAGTTCTATAAAACATCCATAAATATATTATTTTGAAAGTAAATTTTCTTTGAGACTTGATAAATGACATGACCATAGGAGATACACAGCTACTTTTGTCCTTAAACCCCGTGAAATGTTTTTTTTTCTAGTTGTAAGCTCCCAGCCTGCTAGCAGCCCTGTCATTTGGGAGTTACCTCCTTTGACAGGTATGATCAATGACCCTGCAGACCTTAAAGTCCTGTGGTCAAGAGGGGAGAATGGCGTTTTACGCCGAGCCAGCAACTAAGGCTATATCCCGGCAAGGCAGCCAGCCCTGTAAACAGATGCCACATGCAGAGAAAGAACACCATGCCCAAGATGATAGCTGAACCCAGGACAACCAACCTCCACTGTATTGGTAACAGGCGCTAACCGCTGCGCCACCATACCACCCTCTTACGGTCAAACTGCCCATTTGTAGCCTAAAGAAAAGGAAGTCTCTAGGGGATGACATCCCAGCAGCGTTGCAGAGAAGCAAGTAAAAGCATTTACTACACGGTGTTGAAAAATCTGAGAAAACAAAAAGTGCCCCAAAGAATGGATGCAATCACCTACAGTCAAGTCCTGCCAAATCTTGGTCTCGCGTGCAACTAACATGCGATATCACAGCCCGTGGCATCAATGCTGTGTCTCAGTAAGCATATAATGGCCAGAAGATGGAATACATCGGGTTCATCACATGATCTTAATAGTAAAGACGAGTGTAAAATGCTGTTCTACCCTTAAAGCCTTAAGTTATGCCTTACACGTTTGAACCAAGGATTGTGAAGATTCAAAGCCTCAAACACAGCAACTATGAAAAATTACTTCCCAATACCCAATGGCAAGCGTTGTTGATAGTTGTCAAATTTTGCAAGCTGCAGGCGACCATTTACTTATGCACTGTCACAAAAGTCATAAATGTGAAAATTTACCATCGAGACTGATTTGCTGGTGTAAATAACAGTAACAAAAGTGAGACTTTCGCCCACACAAACTAAAAAAAAAAAAAATGCAGATATATTTTTGGGAACACTGTTGCAGATATTCCTTTTCATTTACTGTGTGCATGTTGAATTTGAATTACATTTATCTCGATAACTTCAGGTGTTTCTGCAGCTACTCTGTGTTGTTGGACAAGAAACCACATGGATGCTGGAAAAAGATTCTTCTGCAGTACCTCAAAATCCTCTTGCTTCCTCAGCGTGTGTGTTACTAGGTAACATTCAGGAGCAAAGTGATGTTTGCATAGAGAATACTGTGTAGCTGCAGTGAAGTCAGCTTTACACATATGATAAAAAATGATCCATTGTCTCGCTCAACGATAAATCCTTTGGAAACCTATAAACACTTATCCTGTCATTATGTTTTCCTGTAAATTTGACATGATAGTTTCCATAATTGTGGTAGGGCTTTCAAGATTCAATATTTTCTGGGCGACTTGTATCAATCAGCCATCCTGTGGTTAACAATGATGCCACTGCTACTGATGTCACATAGGGCTTCAGACCCAAATGGAGATTTGAAGAGATGAGAAAATCGTTTATTTAATTTCTCAAGATTTGTGTGTCTCCTTGCAATTTCATGCTCAAGACATTAAGTGATATGAAAGATGTCTTTTAAACATGATATGTGTCATCAATGGGGTAGGTCTTTAAGGAAAAGCCCAGACTAGATTTCAAGACAAAGAGGACAACATGCAGGGCATGAGTGTGAGAGAATTCCCAGCAAGTCAGATACTTTTGGCAAGTACCTACATCCTATCAATGTTATGGAGCAGACGTATGGGGCCTTAATGGAAATGTTTGTATAGAAATTGAAAAACTGCACACATATGCCACGAAAAGATTTTTGGGTGTGGATACATGTACTCCTAACATGATGATATACAGTGATTTTGAAAGATACCCACTTTTTGTTAACATATACATATAACTTATACTGGATAAAAATAACAAAGATGGAGCAACAGAGACGTCTATGGAGAGCTTACAAAATGTTAGAATGACTGGACAATAATGGGAAACAAAACTGGGTATCTAAGATCAGGCTTATTCTTTTAAGGTATGGTTTTGGACATGTTTAGCTCAATCGAGGAGTGGAAGCAGTTAACAATTTTATTCAATGTTTTAAACAAAGGGTAACTGACACCGGCAAGAATAGAATTATATCATCATTAGCAGTTACAGATTTTGTTTTTATAAGTCAATTAAATCTGTGGGCCACTGGGAGATGTATTTCAATTTAGATATTAATAGATTTGCTAGAAGTGCACTGGTGCACCTTCGATTTGGAATTTCAGACACTATGTCACATGCCTTAAAATATTCTGACAAAAATAAAAGTAAGACATGCCCTATGTGTCACATTGTTGAAGAGGATGAGTTTCTTCTTATTCCTTTTCGCCCCCAGTGGAGCATAGGGCCGCAACTACACCACTGCCTCGCCGTGGACCGATCTTCTCCACGTCTGTCTGGGTCTCCCAACCCTGTGGCCGATCCAGCCCCACTTTCACTTCTTGATGTATTGGCAGGTTTCTGGTTGGCTCTCTCCCACAGGTATGCACTGAAGATCCTCTCGGGCCATCTGATGTTGAAAATGTGGCGCAGACATCTGTTGATGAATGTTTGGATCTTCCTGGTGATGGTGTTTGTCACACGCCATGTCTCAGACCCATACAGAAGGACAGATTTTACGTTCGTATGAAAGATGCGGATCTTGGTGTGCTGAACTAATGCCTTGGAATTCCAGATGGGTCGCAGGATGTGGAATGCTTGCCTGGCTTTATTTATTCTGCTTCCTACATCTTCATCTGCACCTCCATCCTTGGTGACTATGCTGCCGAGGTAGGTGAAGCGGTCAGTCTCTGTAATACATTCCCCATGTAGTTGAAGTGGGGCTTCTTGCTTGTTGTTGATCCACATCTGTCTTCTTGATGTTGATTGTCAGGCCAGTTGTCGCTGCTTCTTCTGAGAGCCGAGTGAGCTTTGCCTGTGCATGTTGTTGCTTGTGGGACAACAGGCTGATGTCGTCTGCAAAGTCGAGATCCTCAAGTTGCATGGCAAAGGTCCATTGAATGCCTTTGTTGCTGTTAGAGGTTGTTCTTCTCATGATCCAGTCTATGACGATCAGGAAGATTGTCAGCGAGAGCATGCAACCTTGTCTTACTCCAGTCCTCACTGCAAAGGGGTCCGTCAGCTTCCCATTGTGGATCACCTGGCATGTCGAGTCCTCATACAGCTGCTGGATGATGGCGATGAACTTTGGTGGAAATTCGTAGTGCTGCATCAACTTCCAGATGGTCTCTCTGTCTACGGAGTCAAATGCCTTTTCAAAATCCACAAATGTCATGCATAGTGGAACTGCCATTCGATGGACTGTTCAATAATGATTCGCAGTGTAGCAATATGGTCTGTGCATGATCTACCCTGCCGAAAGCCTGCCTGTTCTTGCCCCAGTCTCTTGTCTAGGGCATTCTTCAGTCTGTCCAGGATGATTCTAATCATCGCCTTGCTGGGAATGGACAGTAGCGTAATCCCACGCCAGTTGCTGCACTGGGTCAGGTCACCTTTCTTGGGCAGCTTTACCAGATAGCCAAGTTTCCAGTCTGCTGGAACTTGCTCCTGCTTCCAAATTTTCTGCAGCAGGTGGTGTAGCATCTCTGCTGCGGCTGTTGGGTCTGCCTTGAGTGCCTCTGCAGGAATGCCATCTGGGCCTGCCGCTTACCAGTTTTCAGAGACTTGATGGCTTTGATGATTTCTGCCTTGGTTGGTGGGTTGGTGTTCACCTGGAGTTGCTCGGTGGCTGGGGCAATGTCCAAAATTGTTGCTGGTGGTGGCCGGTTCAGTATTTCTTTAAAATGTTCTGCCCAGTGAGATCTTTGTTCTGCATCCCCAGTAATGACGTTGCCATTTTTATTCTTTACTGGTCGGCATGCATTGATGTTTTTCCTTCCTGACAGAGTTCTTGTAATTTCGTATAGTCTTTTCATGTTATTTTGCCCAGATGCTTGTTCTGCCTCTTCTGTCATCCTGTGTGTGAACTGTCTCTTGTCGCCTCTTGCACTTTTCTTCACTTCTCGGTTCATCTCCCAGTACTTTGCTCTGAGCTCTTCTTTTTCCTGCTGGTCTTGACACTGGCTGATCTTCTGCTTCAGCTCTTTCCTTTCCTCTATCTTTTTCCAGGTCCCTATGGTCAGCCATTCCTTGTGTTGTTTCTGTTTCTTTCCCAGAACACGTGTGCAGGCAGCCTTCCAGGTCTCCTGTAATCCTGTCCAGTGGTTGGCCATTGTTTCTTCAAAGAGTCCCTCCAGTGCTTCAAACCTGTTTTTGACTTCACAGTTGAACTCTTCTTGCTTCCTGCGATCTCTAAGAAACTTCACGTTGAATTTGTGGTGCGGTCTGTCTGATGATTCATGAAAGGACCTCAGCTTTATCTTCAAAGTTGCTACAAGCAGGTGGTGGTCTGAGGCTGCATCTGCACTACGCCTTACCCCGACATCCAGCAGACTACTTCTAAACTGTCGATTAATGGTGATGTGATCGATCTGGTTTTCTGTATTTCCATCTGGTGAAGTCCAGGTGGTCTTGTGAATGGTTTTGTGAGGAGAGACTGTGCCTCCGATTACAAGGTCATTGAACAAGCAGAAGTCAGCTTTCAGAGATCTTTATTTTACAAAATGTCTATAAGCAGATACTTGATCATTATACTATTGAATATTCAGATGATTAAAATTAGTTTAGTTTGCATTCTTCAATTTCAGGACTTGTATTAAGTGCTCAGACCAGCTAGCACAATCAATACAGTTGAGACGCAAAGAACACCATGCAAAGGTCAAGGATGTTTGCTGGGTCTTTGTCTGATAGCAATCAGGGCAGGAAAGATCCAGATGAACAGGCTCAAACTCAGGAGCACCCAAACAGCCAAGAGAATGTGGTATTCAAGCTGAAGGGCAGAAGTCTTCAGCATAACCATGTAAGAAAGACTGAAGGGAATACCAGTCACACATTTATATCACGAATATCAAGGCAGGGAATATAACACCATTAAGTTGTGGTGCCACCAGCAGAATGGGTTAGGGCAGCGTTTCTCGACCTTCTACTTGTGGCCCCGATGAAAAAAGGTACATCCACCCACCCCCATTACCCTCTAATACCTATATGAGATATGAGAAAATGACCGCACCACAGGTTGAGAACCACAGGGTTAGGGGGTCTACAACCAGGGGAGAAAATTTCACAAGAAAAAAGGAGCTATGGATCTCCTATGGTGGTATCATCTGGTAAAGCCAACAATTACAAATCCCGTTATGGGTAGGGTTAGGCTCATAGACAAGATGCTAACAAATTCTATCAGCCCCGAAATAGACATAAGACTCTCACACACATCTGCATGCATGTACATACGCACACACATGCATACAGACAAACACTCACAGAAAGTGTTTTTCCAAGTCCCATGCAGTGAGCCACAATGCAGCCAGAACCTTCATCTTTCTTGGTACGTTCCAGCGACTCATACAAACAGTCCCACATAAACTGAACAGCTGTAACACATTTATCAAATTAATAAATCAAACATCTGTAATATGTTCATCTGATGATCATTTTATCATCCTAGTTACATGTGCAGAAATTACTCTTCAATATGAATGCCAAAATAGGTGAAAATGGCCAAATTTCCTTATATAATTTTATACATTACATACACAAAATTCATGCCATTTAGCATCAAACACAAGTACTGCAGTTTCTACACCTCAGGAAGATTTTAATGGTAATTCTCAAGACTAAGTCTACTTATTAGCCTAATAAATTATCTCTTTCCTTTCCCTGTTATGTTTACCTGTCAGGTTTTGGTGCATACATGAGTGTGTACGAACGGAATGGAAAGCGTGGAAGCTGAAGTGAGTAGTCAAGGGAGATCACTCTCGCAAGTGAGTGTGAGTGTGAGAGCGAGATTAGGATTCCTGACATGACAAGAAAGCGAGCCTGACGTGTGCGAAAGAAAGTTCAGGAGTCAGTGTATATGAAGTAGTTCCTTGCCTAGCCAAGGTAACCTTAGTTAACTCCCTATCTTCTATTCATTTTTTTTTTCTATTTCAAAACTTTGAACTTGTTAACTTGTGATTCAGCAGACAAATTGGTATTATGCAGTAAGCAAATTGATGATAACTGTGAGGGAGATATAGTTGAATGTGGCAGGAAAGTGAAACCTAGATCCGATGTCGGATGATTAAATACTTTGCCTGCTGAAAGCCAAAATATTACAGACAATAACCTAAGGGGCCCATTGCCTTTCATAAAAAACTGCTCATGGATGAGAGATTGTGGGAGTGGGAATTAAGAATAATAATCAGAGATAAATATATCTATGAGTCATCAGACCTGCCTGATATTTTAGAGATTCATTAGTGTTTGATAAATAGCGTGTGTGGCCACTTGAAACTGTCTGTTGATATTATATCATAGTACTGGCTTTGAAGAAAAGAACAAAAAGACAGAAAAGAATACCCCAGAAAAGCACAAAAGAAAAGAGACCTTATGCCAGTATTAATCCACTTGGACAACTTTTTTTTCTAATAGTACCAGGAAGCGCACAGGCAGATGTTATATGTTGCATGAAAGAAAACGTCAGTGACTGAGTACCCTTCTTTGTGTCTTTGTGTCATGTCTCAATGTGGTGTGCCCTGACATTCCCAACCCCATATAAACACCCTTCTCTTCATTCAATAAATCAGAAGAGAAAAGGATATATGCATACAACCACATGTGCAGCAATCTTTCACAATTTTACACATGCAGAGAAACATACCTTCTACTTGATGTGGTTTAAGCTTGCAAATGAGTTTTGAATCAACCTGTATAAGAGGTTCGTCAGTATTCTCATCCTCCTCCAAAATAAGCTTAGTAGTAATAGGAGCTTTCCCATCACCAACCTCCTTTGTTTCAGTCCTATTGAACTAGAAAAAGATGAACAAACTTCCAATGTGTACATCGTCAACAACAATAAGAAAAATAAGTAAAGCAAAAAAAACAAAACAAATGGCAACTAGGGCAAATTATTAGGTTTACCTTCTTTTGCTTTTCAGAAACCCTCTTACGTCGTTCTTCCTCAGCTTTGGCAGCCGCCTTTGTATCATCAGCAAGTTTCCGATCGGACATCAATTTACGAATCTTTTTCCTGGATGTTTTGTCTCCACTGCCTTCTCCATCCTGGTCACATAATACATAATGTCATTCTTAATCACATAAAATATTTAATGAAACACTAGTAGGGTAAGTAAATCTCCTTCATTTTTTTATTTATTTATTTTTTTTAAATTGGTGTTTTACGCCGAGCCAGCAACTAAGGCTATATATATCACGGCAAGGCAGCCAGCCCTGTAAACAGATGCCACATGCAGAGAAAGAACAGCGTGCCCGAGACGAGAACTGAGCCCAGGACAGCCAACCTTCACTGTATTGGTGACCAGCGCTAACCATTGCGCCACCGGACCGCCTATTAAACAGAAGGAATTCTTAAATATCCTAATATAGGATATTGTATCTGCCATCATTTTCATGAACAATTGTTAAGATGTATAAGATTTTTTTAACAGTTTTATATTGTTAGACATATTGCTTTATTGTTGTCGTGCTAAAAGCCAACCTTTTTTTAATCGAACACAAGTAAAATAATAAGCATATTGATGTAACATTCAGTGTACAAAATATGCAAATGGTGCTTACTTCTGTGTAAAGTGCAGTAAAAGATGAGACTAAATCTAATGCCTATTATCAAACATCTTTATCTTGTTGTTAATTCCCATTTCATTCTGTCCAAAAAAATCAGGAAAATAAAAGCAACAGCATAACAGTAAAACATCACAGGCAGATTTCACTATATTTGACACAATCTGACTTACTGGGTCTTCCTGCTCTGAAGATGAATCCTTCGTTTTTATTCTTTTTCTCTTTTTTCCTTTGTCTTTCCCTTTGGTCTTCCCTTTGCCCTTGCCCTTCTTTTTCCCTTCTGCTGCAGAGTCATTTGAGGCATCTTCGCCAGTGGCCCCAGCTGCATCACTGTCAACATCATCCCCATCTTCTTCAGATGATGACTGACTTTCCTCAGAGGCATAATTTTCTTCATCAGAATCCCTTTTCTTCCGCTTTCTGTAAAATGATGAATTAAACATTAAACTGAATAGTTGCAATAAATGTTTTCACATAAAAGTACTGTATGATTATTGTTATTAAAATAAGTTAATTGGAAACACTCCAGTCCCTCACAGGGGAAGCCCAAGAACCACAAGGGAACACTGGTGGTGAGATTCTAGCGACATCCAAACTTTCTGAATCCAATAAACAACACTGACATGAATGGCGGAGTGAACACACCTGTTCTTTTTCTGAGTGTTTGTATCATTTTCTGAATCACTTGCTGATAACTTTTCATCCAGAAGCTTGTTTCGGAACCTTTTGCGTGCTGTCACAGGCTCAAAATCAGAATCATCATCTTCCATTGCACCTTCTTCTTTTGCTTCTTTGTCTTCCTTTACTTCATCGCCCTTTTTCCCTTTCCTTTTGCGCACAGCACCAATGTCTGCAACATAACAGCATGCACATTGTGCATGTACACTACATTGGAATTTAATCAAACACTGTAGCATGTTTGCATATCAATACATATAAATGCTTAATGCTAAGATGCTAAAAATTTTAATGCTAAAACTGCAATGTATCATCATCATTCCTTGCTACTCCTCGAGGAGCATAGGGCCGCAACAACACCTCGCCAGCGGACCCGGTTTTGGGCAGCCCCCCTCAGTTGGGCCCATGTGGTTCTGCCATAGATTGCCTCACTCTCTACTGATCTTTTCCAAGTCTGTTTTGGCCTCCCAACTCTCCTCTTCCCCTGAGGGTTCCAGTCAAGTGCCTGCCTGCCAATGGTGTCAGCTGGTTTGCGCAGGGTGTGTCCTATCCAGCCCCACTTGCGCTTTTTGATGTTTTGACTAGTGCCATTCTGGTTAGTTCTTTCCCACAGGCTGCTATTGGAGATCTTTTCAGGCCATCTTATTCCCAAAATATGGCGAAGGCATCGGTTGGTAAAGGTCTGGAGCTTGTTGTTGGTATTTGTCCCTCTCCAGGTTTCGGAGCCATACAGTAGGACTGCCTTCACATTGGTGTTGAAGATGCGGGTCTTAGTGCGGAGGGATAATGCTCAGGAATTCCAGATGGGGCGTAGGGTGTTAAAAGCATGCCTGGCCTTGTTTAGGTGGCTTCTGATGTCGTCGTCAGCTCCACCATCCTTGCTAACGATGCTTCCTAGATATGTGAAGCGGTCTGTTTCTAGGATGTTCTCTCCTTGAAGATGGATTGGGAGTTACTGCTTGTTGATTTTCATCACTTTGGTCTTCTTTCTGTTGATCTTTAAGCCGGTCTTCTCTGCTTCCTTTGCTAGCTTGCTCAGTTTGGTTTGTGCATGCTGCTGCCGATGAGATAGGAGACCAATGTCATCTGCAAAGTCCAGGTCCTCTTGCTGTTTGTTGAAGGTCCATTGGATACCGGTGTTGTTGTCTTGAGTTGTTTTACGCATGATCCAGTCTATGACCATCAGGAAGATTGTCGGTGATAATATGCAACCCTGTCTTACGCCAGTCTTCATTACAAAAGGTTTAGTGAGTTTGCCGTTATGGATAACTTGGCAGGATGAGTCTTCATACAATCCCTGGATGATGTTTATGAATTTGGGCGGAATACCATAGTGATTCATCAGCCTCCAGATGACATCCCTGTCTACACTATCGAAGGCCTTCTAGAAATCCACAAAAGTTATATAAAGGGAAGATTGCCATTCGATAGACTGTTCTATGATTATACGGAGGGTTGAAATGTGGTCAGTGCATGACTTATCCTGGCGAAACCCTGCTTGTTCTGGTCTCAGTCTCTTGTCTAGTGCCTTCTTCAGTCTCTCTAGTATTATCTTTATCAGGACTTTGCTGGGGATGGACAGCAGCATGATCCCCTGCCAGTTGTTGCATTGGGAGAGGTCTCCTTTCTTTGGTAATTTGACCAGGTGACCTAATTTCCAGTCTGCTGGGAGTAGCTCTTGTTCCCAGATCTTGTGTAGGAGGGGCTGTAAAATTGTTGCTGTTGTTTCTGGGTCTGTTTTTAGTGCTTCTGGGGGTATGCCATCCGGGCCTGCTGCTTTGCCATTTTTCATGCTTTTGATAGCTTTGATGATTTCTGTCTTAGTGGGAGGGCTGGTGTTGACGTGAAGTTGTGCAGTTGCTGTTGGTATGTCAGGTAAGGATGGTGGATGAGATCTATTCAGCATCTCCTCGAAGTGCTCCATCCAGCAGTCTCTTTGTTCTGCATAACACTGCAATGTATATAAGACAGAAAATGCCAACGCTTAACAAAAACACTACTTACCTGATTCACTGCTTGACTCACTCATACTCTCATCATTTATGTCCTCATCTTCCATTTGTTCCTCCATATCCTCCTTTGCAAGTTCATTTTCTAGGTCATCAGCCATGACCTTCAATTGCTTTGCTGGAGACTGTATTATAAAATAAAATTAATTATCAGTTAGATTTCTTGGTCTTTACATTCCCCTGTGATCATAACAGACTATATCATCTATAGGTAATACAGAAAATATTCAACACCAGGCCTGTCCAAGTCCTAATCTTAAATGGTGCCAATGGGTTCTTCTGGGGGGCAGGAAACAGCAATAATTTTCATCGTAGTGTGTACATAGGAGTATTAGATTTCAGGGCAAACAGCTTGTCTTTATTTAGGTGACATCAAAATACCAACAATGCCTGCTTGACTGGCTCAAATTAAAAAAAACAAAAAAAACCAAAGTTTGGAAAAACTGATGGTAAGAAATGTTAAGGTTTTATCAATAATACTTTTCTTTTCACTATGTTTTATATTTTTATACTGCTAAACACACTGACCAGGAGCAATAATTGTTTTGGTTAATGAGCCCATAAGCTCCTAATAGTCGATTAGTACGGTAAAGGCTTGAGGGGACTCGCATTTTCATTTTCTTCTTGGGTTTGTTGTGCTTGTAGTGGGTATTGTACCGACCTGCACTTTTTTCTGATGTCATCGGCATTGTGTTTGACCGTTTACTTGCCTGTGAATTTTTATTTATTCCTCTGCTAATATCAACTCTCTCATCACCATTAATCCTCTGGCAAACTCCATTACAGTTTCTTCATTCTTTCAAGTCGTCCCTGGGATAGACTTAACATCAGTGCCAAACATTGCGTTTCAACGTTGTACTGAAATTTCTGCTTTGTGATCATCTGGATATTCTCCTGACGATTTGATTGACGTGTCTGAGTATTGCTCTATTTTGCTCCAGTCCAATGACTGTAGATCTGTCTCACTGACATCTTGATCTATGAGTGTCATCCGGCAGAAGAATGAGCTGGCATTCCAATTAACTTCACTGAGAGAGCCACAGGAATTTTGTCTGTCTTGTGTTTTTATGTTTGTAATGTGCGGAGAGCCTGGATTTGGCTGGGATACTGCACTATAAAAGCTCACACCATATAAATGAATGTTTTGGAGCTAAATTAAGAAATTTGTTAATAGGAACTGTTAAGCAAGAACTATTTGACTTAGGATGCAATGGCAGAATTTCTTATATTTGGGTGGAAGTTACGTTTTAGGGGCTTCTCTTTTTTTCTTCTTTTTTTTAAAGGATAGAACAGAATAACTCTTAGCTGGTAATGCAGTTGTACAAATACTGAATATACTCATTTGTATCCATAAGATGTTAAAAAAAAAAAAAAACAGTAAATAACGAGTGGCTTGGATAATACAGTTACTGCAAATATGAGACTTTTAAAAATGTGAATCTAGTTTTCCAAAGGGAAAACTCCAAGCCTAATCTGGCATATCAGATGTTTTTCTAAATTGCTGGTTTTCAAAATTTTCCAGACGAGTACAGCTTTCAAAAATTTGAATTCACCGAGTACCACCTCCGAACCCTACCCCCTACGAATATATATACTAATATAGGACTTATTCTTAGGTTTGCCGGTATTAAGTATATGATTTAGTCAGTAGTTAATTGTTAATATGATAATCTCCATATATTTTTCAAAGGAAAAATCTTGTGAAAACACATTTTAAATCCTCAAAAATATGATGCCATCTCACTGATAGCACACAGCTGCTTAGTCTTGGTCCTGTTTGTTTACCTCAAGTAACGGCAAGTAACTCTCGCTCACATCAAACCTTACAAGCCTCTTACTGACAAACCTAACATGACTTGTCTCCGCATCTGAAAAAAATCTTTTTTAACTCTTGGTGACCTGGTGGTCACAACACCCACAGACCCCATGCACCTACCCGCGAGATAAACTGAGTAAATATGCAGAATGCTATCAATTAGGATTACAAGGGTCTGGTTCCCAATATTCTTGGCGACCGCTTAATGGCTTAATATCCAGACACCAAAGCATTCTTGTCTCTGGGTTGCGACATATGGCCATATGCAAGGCTCCCACCGCAGCAATGACAGCGAACATACAGCCACCGTAAAATATATATATGCATTTATTTATTTATTTATTTTGGCACATGGTTTTTGTGTACCACCCATCTTACCTACGCATACCAGTTTGAAAACAGCTGTTCTAAATGTCTAATATTAGGGGTACTCGCAATTTTGACAAAGCACCACAAAGCGAATTTTTTCTTTCAAGTATACAACTACTGGAACAATTATGCACAAAGTTCTGTTTATCTGATGCATAACATAAATGAATCGAACGAGTGAAAGTATCTGTTTTCATTTTAATGAAACAACTACATATTTTATATCATGGGTTATAATGTTAATTTTATGCAAAGATCTACAGTTTAGTTTAGAACATAAAGATTTTTGTTTCATTAGTTTGGACAAATGGAAATTGCATCATATTCACATAGCTGCTGATCACTCTGCACAGTTACCCCACACCCTGTGGGTCATAAACATAAAGATGAATACCTACTTTAATGACTAAATAATTTTCATGCTTGATGGAATTTTATGTTTAAAAATAAATGTATACAAATACATTTTTAAAAATATCAAAAAATCAATACACTACACAATCTAATAATAGTAGCAATAGTAGATTTATCTTCAGTGTTAAGCCCATAAATTTGCAAAATTGTAGTTTTTATTTTAGGACCTGCAAATCAATAAGTTGTATGCAAATTATTTTAAAGTTAAGTGCTAATCAATTTTATAAAGCATTCTGATTATGAACCAAACATTGATTGCAGTGGGTAGCATGCTTCTGTGCTTTGTTAGCCCCGTTTGCATGGTTGCATTTTAGTGGTCTTGGCAGAGAATTTACAACAGAATTGTTTATATTATAAGAAATGCTTTCATTTCTCTGTAGCTGAACTCTGTTACGCAAATAGAACATGTTTACTTTAATTCTCTTCCTTCTTGTAACATTACCTCTGATATCTGCTTGACTGTTTCATCGTCTTCATCTTCATCATTCAGCTCCTCCTCTTCTTCTTCATCTGAGGAGTCCTCCGAATCATCCTCAATCTCTCCTGAAAGGAATTTTAAATTATAATGTAGAATAGAAAGCAAATTTTAGTACAAAAGAGTACATGCGACCTGCTGTTTCACAACTTTAAATCCCTCTCTCTATATATCTTTTTTCTGTGGAGGTGTATGTGACAAATCTAATCAATCATTTATAAATTTACATGCATTCCCAATGTAAACTGCCCCATAAATTACCTTTCTTTCGCGAGCTATCTCCTTTTTCCACCTTCTTTGGTGTCCCTTTTCTCCTTGAGAATTTTTTTTCGTTTTCTTCCTCATCATCAGCTTCAGGCTTTGGTTTTTTTTTCATGCCTTTCCCACTGATTAAAGCATCCACCTCTTTTTCTAGCTGTGCAGCTTCTTGAGACAGGTCCAGCTCCTTCTTTTTCCCTTTTTCTTTACCATCTTGAGAAAACTTCTCTAAATCGGATTCCTCTTTCTCTTGATCACTGACCTTTCTGTGCTTTTCTTTCCGTTCAATAGTCACATCATCAAAATTGTTCTTACTTGTGACTGTCTTCCTATTTCTATTCTTTGGCTCAGTGTCACTGCTCACTCCATCACCATCCCCACTGTCTTCATCTCCAATGTTGGCATTTCTTCCGTTAGATGAATACTTTTTGTATGCATCTTTTTTGGGGGTATTTTTGACTCGCCGTTTTGATAAGAACTTTGTATTTTCATCTGTTTCATCGCCTGAACCCTCATGTTCAACAGCCTTTTTCTTTCCCTTGACAGAGGACAGACTGTTTTCTGCAATCAAAGACAGGCCACTTTCAAGTCATTACAAGTATACTGATGACTAATGATTAATCCTGTTAGTGAAAAAAATAATTATTTCTCATCTTTCATTTTGTAGACAACTGAACTGCATAATATTCACTTATTAAAAGTTTTTTCGCAAATGTGTCGAGTGAGGGAAAATTACATCCTGTGCACAAATAATGCATGTTTCTCCTCATGCATCTACATTTATAAAGAAACCACCTAAAATATTTATTAAAAAAATGGATAACAGGGTTTCAGCAATGACAACATGTGATAAATTATTCTATACTATTCGTTGTGCGGACTATATAGGCTGCGCAATGAGCATTCTTCTGAATGGATACCTGCGCATTACAAATGGACATCATCATCGGCACAACTAGGATCAGGAGTCTAAGAGTAATAAAGCACTTGGTACTTGAACCACCTTTGCAGCGTATGCCAAGATCTCATTCTAACAAAAAAAAAAAAAAAAAAAAATCAGAAGAAAATCATTACACACACAAAACAGGATCCTCTAAAACTTTGCAATTGTGCCTTTACAGCAGATGTCACTGAATTTTCTTCACAGAATGAAGCAATTTCGGTAGAAAAATCTCCCTAATTGCTACCTGAATTCCAGCTGACTGCTTCCAATTGATTGGAACTGGTCAAGAACACAAATTCAACCAACTCACCGCCTTCCCCCACAAATCTCACCTTGTCAGGCCAGTGAGTTCCCCTCTTCCCCGCCCCCAGAACTTGGAAAAAGACCCACAGCACAGAAGGAGGAAAATAGATGCCATCTGGTAAGTATTTGAAAAAAGAAATTCTACTGAAGATGGCATTTCTTCCTGCTATTGTACCAGATGACATCACTTATGTGAAGAATAACAGGTGGATGGCATGGTTGTAAGTAGGAGCCAACTGCTTCTGAAAAAAGTTTTAATACATACCTCATTTCCAGCCAAGTTGAAGATTGGAAGGCCACCCTAGGCTAAGCTACTGAGTAGTTGAAACCGAGTGGGCTGGACAAACCAGGATACGCACTGCAGGTTGAGCTGCCAACATGCTCCTGTGTCCAGAGAAATCAGTTACCTGCATGATTGCTTTTAGTAAAACCTGGCGAATGTGAAATGAGTCTGTCTGCCAAAACAGTGTATGTCTTTCAGAGCGACATTTCTTGTGAGGCAGGTCTTTTTTTTAAATAGCTAAGTAGAGCTTCCATTGGATCTTGAAGCGTCTCCAGATTTCAAGGTTTCCTACAGAAAAATGGGTGAAGAATGACTTCCAGAGGACACTGTGAGGGCAGCCTATTCTTAGCCATTAAACCTAGGTGTGTGAGGAGCAAGATCAACCCTGTAAACGAATCTGAGGAAGGGGCATGAAACTCTAAATCTCGAGCTGCAGAGGCGACTGCTACTAAGCAGGTTTCCCAAGTAGGAAGCTTAAAGGGAACTTGGAAAAAAGCTCCAAACGCAGGAGTGTTCAGGAAGATGATAATTCATCCAAATTTCCAGTAAGGAAAAAACAATGAGCAGCATACTCGTCATGTGGTACAAGTCGGCAAGGAGGTCAGATAAATTAACTTTTGGCAGGACCTTGGGCAAAAGGACAGGGTGGAAAGACGAAGAACTTAGTCCTTTCCATGTAGACTTGGCATCCACCACCCACACAGACAGGTCTGGAACTAGGGCGAATGAATGCATAGATGTGGGCCTGAACAGTTTTTGAAAACCACATCACCAAAGCAAGTGCATGTTATTTTCACACACATATCACCTGCTGCCAGTCTTAAAATCCCTTTATTCACTGATAAATCATTTCACAATATTCCAACAAAGCATTTCATGTTTAGATCATGCAATTGCTAGCACTTCTATTTTGTTTAAATCAAGTAGTTAATTTCTGGTCTCCCTGTCTGGGGATGAACAGAGCAGACTTTAGTGGCATATTTGACAAAATGCTCTCCCTCCTGAATCCGTTGGGTAGGCAGTATTTGTTGATTCTGCTTGTTTCCTGTTTGTCAATGGAGACTGTTCGAAGAGTGGAAAGCCTGTTAGTAGCCTGTCACAGCTGCTTCAGACCTGCTAGTGCTGATTGAGGACTAGGTCCTCCAGCAAGGCTGATAAGAGCACCAAAGAAATCAAATCATCTGAAGTTAAAGCCACCCCCAAGGGAAATAAATCAGCCGCTGCATGCAAGAGACTCAGTCTTGTGTCCAATAGAGGTCTTAATCAAAAGACGAGTCACTGTTTCCAGGACATGTTTTTGGAAGATGTGGATGAGAAGTGTCTGGGATCTCATTCCCAGGTGAAGGAGTCATGTATGGGCTTAAATTTGAACTTGTTTGGATGAAACAGCCTTCTCAATGAAGTCAGAAGGAAGGTTAGGCATGCCCATTGTTACGGGTTTAGTACAGCAGACCATCAAGGTATGCCAAGGTATTTCCTCATCTGGAAATATGTCAATACTTCATGATTTAGGACAAGCACACAGAACCAGCACAGGTCCAAAAGCATTATTGCAAACTGACAGAACCTGTCCTTGAAGGAAAATTGTAGGAAGCAGGCAGCAGACAAAGGCATCAGAACATGCAAATAGGCATCACCCAGCTTTGTTGATGGAAAAATTGCCCACACTAAGATGATGATCTTAATTAAAAAGAGACGCAGGAGGTAGGTGTTTAGCCTGCTGAGATCCAGGATAGGTTTCTATAAGGCTCCTAGCTTTGGAAACAGGAATAGGATGGAGTAAAAAGCCTGATAGGTCCTAGAATTCTACCTCCTAAACAGGCTTCTTCTACAGGAGGAGCAATGTAATCTTGCTTCAAAGAGTCACCACTTACTCCAAGTTTGCTGGCACTGGGGTCCAAACTAGAGACGTGCACATGGTCTGAAGACCTTCCTTGATGACACCATAGACCCTTTCTCTTAACATACAGGGGCATGAGTACAGTAATCCCTTGCTACTTCGCAGTTCGTTTACCGCGGACTCGCTGTTTCACGGGTTTTAAAAAAATATTCATGTAAAATCTTTATCGCGGTATTTTCACTGTTTTGCGGGCTTTTGCAGTACTCTGTCTGAAGTATTTTTGCACATGCGTAGTATGTATTGTACAGTAATGTATCCCAGTCGCTGATTGGCTCAGTAACCGTCGCATCTTGTTTTCTTTCGCTGTGCGCAGCTACCCTCTCAGCTCTTCCATTTCATGTTAGCATCTGACTGTCACATGTGCGTAGTTTTCATCTGCGGTGTTGTGTACGTTATTTGTGAAATTTTCGTTAGAGACTGAATTTATTCAAGCCCTACAATGCCACCCAAAAGTTCATAACTCACACGAAGAGATCTGTTACGCCTACGCCTTTAGCGGAAGTAGTAGAAGCTACATCCGATGCCGAAGATACTGCACCACCTGATGAAGCAGTGGCTTTAGAAATGCAGTTATGCTCTTCTTGGCATTCATCTCATCTTCATCACCCTTGTCATCAGTACTGTTCAGCTATGGCGTATCTTCAATGGTGACTACCCATATCAAAGTTTTAAAATTACGTATCTAGGTTTAAGAGTTTAAAACATTTTTATGAACATTTAAGTAGAAGTTTTTTAAAAGGTACATGTACAGTATGGGAAAAGATATTAAGGGAATGGGAGAGGGTTATGTATAAGAGTGTGGGGAGGGTTTATAAGACTTAAAAAATAATGTATAACTACTAAAAACAGTATAGCGTCCCTACTTCCTGGAAATACAGGGATTACTGTAAACACGTTTTCAGGAAAGTCATCTAAAGTACCCACAGAAAACCACCAACAGTCAGCCCTGTAAACAGGTGTCACATCCAGAGAGAGAAATGTCACAGATGAGATTCAAACCACATACCTGCTCAAGGCCCCAGGAAAAATTAACTCTTCTCATTGAACATAAAAAAGCCACGGGACAGGGTTAAGCTTCTCTTGGAACGCTGCGTTCCACTTTGCAACTGCACCTGTTTCAGTTCACAGATAGGAGTGTGCAGTCACAGTGAAGTCCCAGTCCAACAGTGGAGCGGAGGGACCATGTCCCTTGACAGTCTGGCAGTCCACTCTGGACAACCACGGATTTGTGCTGGTGTACCTTCAGGCCAAAGTGTTAGAATGGAGAAGGAGCCAGCAGTCCTAGACGATCTGCAATGGAAGTTACTACATGTGGGCATGGGAGAGTACCATGCAGCTATGAACTTCTACCACAGCTCCCGAGACTCCCACTAGTGAGGCAGGAACTCGCTACATTGGTGCTGGCTCCCAGCTAGAGGTGCTGCACCAATAAGAAGTGCTATGCAGATGAGCATCCCAGAATTCAATGCTTTGCAAAGGATTTCTGTCAATGTCTCACATGGTATGTGGGGGTGGAGGGGGGAGAGAGATAATGCTACTTGGTCCATGGAATGAAATAAGAGACCTGCACCAAACTGAGCAAATATGCTTTTGCTCACTAGCAAGGGACAAAGTGTTTCTAGCTGTCTATTCTTACCTTAAACCTTCTCAAAAGGGGATAAATGACCATCTGGAGACAGAACAAACCATGGAGCAAATCCTACAGGAGTGTAGGCTCTTACAGGAACTGAGGGCAGAGGTCTTGCCGTCATCAATTCCCCTTGACACCAAGCTGTATGGACCTGTGGATATTTTCCAGGTAACTGCCAGCTTTATCTTGAAAGCTTGCCTCCGAAAGTGATAAAAAAAAAATAATAAAAAAAATAAGCAAACGTGAACAACAAAAAGGGATGCATTTTAATATGAGGCATCCTCTCCTGTCACAGTTCGTCCCTGCACCCACCTGTCTTCAGACCAAAAGCAGCAAACATCACATGGCAAATTCACAGTCTACCAGGCATTAGAATGTGGCCATGAGGGTTGGACAGAGACACTGCTGCACTGCAAGAAGTGTAAGGCTTCTACATATTGCTGCAAAACAGCATACAATAAATGAGGTAGTGTAAACATGACCTGTGTAGTCAAATCCAGGCAAAATACTGGAGAGGTGAACTCACTGACCAGGCATAGCAGGATGGAGTTGGGGGAGGGGGTGAATTCGCTGAATCTGTGTTCTTCCTGTTCATCGGTAAATTCTTACCAATCAGTAGCCGTCATATGAAATTCAGGTAGCTAGAAGGGTGATTTCCTCATAGACATGTCATCTGGTATAATAACAAGACGAAAGACTTTGAGTTGCAAGGATCAAGTATGCTGCATAAAAGATGTTGCATTTGATGCATAAGGATCGGCTCTAAATAAAGTGATTGTGACAGGTGCTTTTAACGCTACCCAAAGATGGCAAGAGGGAGTTAAGGAAAAAAAAATCTACTCACTAGCTTTTCTACGTCTTTGTCTACTTCTGGATTCATTTTCATCTTCAGAGCTTGTAAAGATGTCTATGCTAGATCCACTATCCAGATCTTCCCATCCATGGAAATCAGCTGTTTCTTTTTCACAATCTTCCTTAGCCATCTTGATCTTTACAACCATAGATTTACAACTTGCACTTTTGGAACCCTCCACCACATCACAGTCTGATATGTCTGAAAAAGCCTTAGGTTCCACAGAGTTTTCCCTAAGCTGTTTTTCTCGTTGATCTGGCCTGTTCCGTTTCTTGTCTTCCACATTCTTGTCTTCTTCAATTTCAAATGTAACACACGGAAGATCATCATCATCACTGTCAATATTACACTTGTCTTCGACCTCATCCTCTTTTACATTGCTTGCACTGGATGACTCCTTACAGAACTCCTCGGCGAGTTCTTGTATCAGCTCAAACTTGGCAAGTACATTTTCCTCCTGTTGACCATTATCATCCTGACTGGATTTCTTTGAATGTGCAGCAACATCATCTTTCTCACTTTTAAATTGTTGCACATTTCCTTTAGGTGCACTGCTGATGGATACATCTAAAAATGTGCTTTTATCCTGTTCAACCTTTTCTGGTGGCACCTGTAAGTCTTGTCCCTCAGAGATTTCTTTTGTTTCTTCTTTGTCATTAACATCATTACAACCCTTTTTCTCTCTTTGGTGGCAAGGTGACCCACGTCCTTGCTCTTTCCTAGACTGACGACAAAGACTGCTCTTGCCACTACCATCTGCTTTGGCAACTTGTTTAGTATCCTTTTTACCCTTTACCATATTTTCTTTCACCGACTTCTCATCTTGCTTTCTAGAATCACTATCCACAGTATCAGATGCTTCATCTCTGGAAGATGCATCGCCAGAACTTGTCATGGGCTTTATGTCGCAATCACGGGGTGCAACCCGTTGTTTGCGAGAGACTGTGCCCAAGCATTCACTGACATCTGCTGTGCTGTTGTGCTTAGCATCTGCAGAAGGCAAGTCATAGTCTCTTTTACTATTTTTTCTGCTGTTGATGGATATGATCTTTCCCAAAGATGAAATATAAATGTGGAGTCCTTTTTTCAAAATTTTAGCACAATGCTGCTTCCTCTCTTGGTCATTCATATCAGATGGCACATTTAAAACAGTCTGGACGTCATCATCCTGCACTTGTTTCTCGCCTCCATTCTGAATGCCAGAAGTCTGCTGAACTGATTTCAGGACCTGACGAAATCTGGTAGTGGCTTCATATAGCTGACTAGTGACCGTCAAAACACTGTCCTCCTGCAGTTCAAATCTTGAGAACACTCGGTGAAATGCACCTGTACCCTCCACTTCACTCTCAATTTTAGGTCCGAGGGATGACGATGACAGTTGGCCAGAGGCTTCTGCACATCGGAAAGATTTCTTCTCATCTGATGCACTAATGGCATCAAAGATGGCTAAGCACTGCTTTCTCAGTTCCTCCAAGGGTGTTGGATCACAGAAATAGCATTCCCAGTTCTCAGTTTCAGCTGTCAAAATAAAAATAAATCAGTCTTATTTTCTTAGTCATAAACAACATCAATGCACCTATTCAACACTCACTTGTTAAAAAAAAGGCAATAAAGCGCTTTTTTTTCAAAAACAATTTGGAAAACGGTTTTTAAAAATGTCAATAAAAATACATTACTTCTGTTGCTGGTATTTTCTTTTGTTCACTGTTAATGCAAAGGTTTCTTAATTTCAAGATTCCTTCATCTTCAATTATTTACATATAACTCAAGGTGTCTATCTTGTAATTATACTTTATGGTTTATCGTAAGATAATCAATTCTTTTAAATTCTAGGACAGCCATTTTCGGGCATCCTACATCCTTTTTATGGATATTGCAACAAATTATACCTTAGTTTCAAGTGTGCAGTGGCTTTCTCTATTGTACAGCTCTTTTATGTATCATTCTATGTTCTTAAACGTCACTAATGCCAGTGAAAGTCTCTGAGCAGTAGACTTCTCAGCCCTTTTCTGGTCACACTATTAAGTACCGTATTCAGAAATTTAGGAAATCATTTGTTCATAGTTCTTTTTCATCATAAAAATAATGTATCTTCATAAACAGCAGCACACACAACTTACTGATTGCAGTGAAGGCTGCACGACCAAAATTTCTCATCACGCATCCTTTGCAAAACGCTCGTGGACACTTGTCACAGATAGTGAGACGGCCACCCTCACCACACCACCGACACTGCTCATCCATTCCATCTTCATCTTTTGCAATTTCTCCACTTCCAAGAAAGTTCCAGCATTTCTGTACAAACCCAAGTTTAACAGAATAGAACTGTAACAGCTGCATGAGGATAATGGAGTGGAGAATGGTGTATGGCCCTTATGCTATCATTGATTCTTGTTACCAAAGACATTTTTAATGTTTTCTTTACCCCAAGCAATTTTTTTTCCTTCCAATTTATGTGTATGCAATCTGAGGAGCATGATCAACATTGATGATAAGAATGGAAAATGGTGGGCAGCAGACATAATTTTATAAACTTCCCTTTTATCTACAAAACATGACAACAAACTTTCCAAGCCTAAATTATTGCTGCAGAGAAGAATATACTAACCCGACAAATAAGAACCTGAAGTTCTTTATGTTTTTTCAGCATTCCTTTCTTCCATGGATTAACCTGCTTACCACACGCTGTGCAAAAGAGGTTTTCAAGAACTGCTGCACACCCTGCACAAAAGAAAATACATACATAATAAAATAATACCGCATAAAAAATCTGTTAGTAAAATACAAGTTCCCTGGCAAATAAGCAGTATAAAAGTTTTTAGTTTTACGTGTAAGCATCTGCAAAATCTTGCAAACGTTTCATTCTTTTTGTGCTGCTCTGTTTTGGGTAATACTATAGCCAAATATACAAACAGAAAGTTACTCATGCATATATGACCTACATTAAGTGCCTACACAGCAGCACCTCCACATGTATGTATTAAACATTTTTTTATTACAGAATTAGTAAAATCATGAAATGTGCAAAAAATCAATAGTTACACCAGCTGAACCATTCCCAAACACAGCTAGCTCCCTTAAACTATAAAGAGAGCAACTTTTAACACATCTGATATACAATGCGATTGAAATCAAAGCAGACAACAGCATGAATGAGTCTTTTTTTTCAGAAAATTTAGCTGATTAAAATAAATTCACCAAAAATCGTGCATAAGCAGCACATTGCTAACAGCTGGGAGATGCTGTTTCAAAAGCTCTGTTGGACATACCTCAATCATGGATTTACAAAACAACACGCTTTTAGGATGGACTGAGATAGGAACAGTTTATTTTTTATTTTGTATATTGCTCACAAGTTTGGTTTTTGTTTTTGTTGTTGGGGTTGTTTTTTTTTTTTTGGGGGGGGGGGGAATAGACTATTTTCGGGCATTTCAGGGTAACTAGATCCATCTCATCCCTGCCTTGAAAACACGTTCATCAACAGAGGGAGAGCAGATATCCTAGTAGTTAAAGCAACAAAGTTTGAACACGAAAGTGCACCCGCTAACTGGTTCACTACCCGACTGATGCAGACTATTCACCACAGTTGACCCACTGAGGAATAGGTACCTTAATCCAAAGAGGGTTGGGGCAAGGCAGCTAGAAAGAGATATGCATTTTCTTCATAAAAGCTGGCCTAAGACAAATGAAGGGTCTAACACCTCAACTCACCTTTGTCTGGAAGGTCACACACAGGACTATCTTTGATTTTTATTTTGTTTGGTAACAAGCTATTTGCAAAAGTGAAAAGTGAAAAGTGAAAAGAATGTCATATGCTCCTGCTTGGCTTCCTTTTCCATCCCTGATCCCACGCCACAGCATGATTGCAATTATATACCTTTCTTATTAGAGGCTTTAAATTCTGGACCTCTGAATCTGATTTTCTTCTCCTGGACTGGCTCTGGCTGAACCACTACAGTTCCTAAAACAAGCATAAAAACCGAAATAAAAGCATGCCAGGAGAAAACATAAGGGCCTGGCTATAAATTCTTGAAAAACAAAATTTTATCAACTAATTTTAGAAACTTGCAACAACAACAAAAATGAAGAAAAATGTTTTGTAATTTTTGCCACACCTCATTTATCTTGGGGAATAGTAATACAAATATTTTATCTTTAGGTACACCCAGTGCACAAGGAATAAATTTCAGTGAAACCCCAGTTGCTTTTGGCTACTTCTAATATGCTTCTATTTTCAATTCATACCGAGTTCTTCATAACTAATGTATACCGAACTGGTCCAGCAATTAATAACAATTAGATAATTTCTTTTTGTTGGCAGTAAACAAAACAAAGCTTCCTTATGATTAAAATTAAAGACTGGACAGAACTGGTAGCTGCTAGAGTTCAGTCAATTTTTTTTAGTAATGTGATTCTTTCTCTGCATTGGGGCACTTGTTTTCATGGCTGGCTGATTGGCAGTACATATAATATTAGTTGCTGGCTCAACATAAAAACCAATTCCCCCACCCACCCACTTACTCAGAAACTGAGCAAAATATTTCGAACCGTTATAGTGAGCAGTTACGTTTCTCTCTAACACATACACTCTGACGGAAGAGGTAACTGGACTACTGGGAAGAAACAACTGATGCTCAATCCTGTAAGCAGGTGCTACATCTAGAGAGATGGTATGTCAGAACCACTTCTCACTTTTTTGCTGACAGGTACTTTATCCACTGCACCACCAACAAAAATACAAAACTCCTGTATACCTTCTGGTAGTGCTTCCATTTTCTTTTTGCCTGAATTATCTGAGGGTAGAGACTCTGGATCAGACAATACTTCAACATCGTCATTACCACTGTCAACTTTCTTTGCAGACGCTGTTCCCAATGCAAGACACACCTTCAAGGGCATGCTTTTCCTTGGGAATGTAAGCAACAGTAAATCAATCTTTACTAATCAATATAAAAGCAGTTCATTAAAATACATCCCTTCCCCCAAAAAACAACCTCCAATACAAAGGCACAAAAAACATTTAAACAACATAAACTGAAAAAATGAAATTTAAAACTATTCATAAACACAAGCCAAGCAGGGCGAACTTCATCAACCATGAAAGTATTATAAAACTGATAGCAATATATTAAAAAGCCTCCAAGTGCAAAATACAAAGTTCATGTACTACAAGACCATGGAAACAAATTTAAATAATACAGTATTCAAAAATTAAATTTAAAAAATAAATAAAGCCACAACTTTTTTCCACATTTTGGCACATTTTTGCATAAAGGTGACAGAGAATCAGAAAACCATGGACAATAAAATACAATAATAATGCACATTTATTTTCCAAAACCTTATATGAGATGCAATGTATAAAAAGTAGAAACTTACCGACGAGATGATCCACCTTTGATTCCACTCTTGAAAGAACAAAACAAATCCAATTTAAAAAAAGCACCAAATATCTTACCTAAATAATATATAATCTATGACTTTATGCCGTTGGTGATAATATCATAAATGTTGTATAAGGTCAATTGCATATATTTTCCATAACAATAAGCAGCATGACCCGTAAATAAGTGTTAATATTGCAAAACAAAGAACAGAAGCAAATATTATTTTTACTACTATAAATCACAAAATATGCTTCTGTACCTCATCTCTAAAATTTACTTACCTCCATCCTTATACAATTTGATAGTAGTCAACCAATCTCCATACTTTGTCAACAGTGCTCGTAAGTTATTATGAGGCTGTCAAACTGTATCAGAATAAAGAAAAACAATCTGTGACACATTCTAGCTGCACAACGATGCTTAGAAAAACCTTTCCTTTGTACCTAAATGTCCCCCATTTTATTTTCTCAAAATAGATACTTGCTTGAGAAATGTGTTGGTTATTACCAAAGTTACATTTATATATTAATACCATAAAAATTTGGTTTTGGGGGCCTAATATTATTTCAGGTGTGGAAGAGATTACAAACACCTCTATGTATCTTTTTCCAAACTGTTTATATGTTTTGGATATGAATTAACTTTATATGTTCTATGCCTGTGCAGCTCATTATTAAACTTCATAAAGTGATATGTTCAAAAGAATTATACTGCTCTTGAATTCAAGTATATTGCATAGTTTAATTTTACAGTGGTTAGTTAACCCTGGCATGGCATTATTTGCTATTGTTTAGGTGTCCAAAATATTTATAGGCATGATCTTTAATGGTTAACCTTTGCAAAGAATTATCCTTATAGATAATTTGGTGGCTGCTTCAAGTTCTTTAGAAATCCAAGGTCTCTCCTCACTTTCTTACAAAAACAACAATTAGCGTACATGAAAACCATGTATTAAAGACATGTTGACCCTGAAACTGAGCAAAATAAGTCACATATTGTATTGACAGCTCATTGTAAGCACATTCACAAGCTTTTATTATGGTAAAATTAATACACAAATATAGTTGTACCTCAGAAATATTTTTATGTTAATAAGAATCAGCATCTTTGCTTCTTTATTTCATCGCATTTGTCATGTTTTCATGTATTACGACATATATACATATAAAATGTTTGAGCACTGTCATCTGGCACTACTACTCATTGTGATGATGAAATCTTACTTTTTTAAAGGAGTACCACATACAAATTACTACATGCTAAACACTGCCACAAAATTAAAAATATGTGTTGGTTGACGAAGGTCCAAGAAAAAGCCTTTCTCAGAAATTTGGAAGAGCCAAAAAGTAACCATGAAGTGCTAATTACAAATTGTAATACAATAACAGTTGAATTAGGTCCATTAGGAACACTGGGAAGACGTCGATCGTAAACAACTTACTATATCTTTGTTAAAGTGTCAAACTGCCTTTAAATGTTGACCAAAGTCTCGACTGTGTGTTGTATGTGTGTAGCGGGCGAGGATTTTTTTATTATTATTATTTAAACCGGCTACATTTCAATTCTTACACTTATTAAAGACAGAGTTCGGTGGCATTATCAATTGGCGGCAAGGGAGATTAGGCATCAGTTAATAAAGGTTTATCGAAAATTTTTAACACCGTCGACCAATCACACGGAATCAAAATGTGTCGATTTCCTGATGGATCACGTACAGTAACGCTAGGTGGATGGAGGGAGGGAATCGATCAACACAGCATTTTGCCGCCATGTTAACACGCATGCGTATACGAAACAAAGCAACCGATCAAATATTTTGGGGAACTTCAAATCGGTAATCGAATTCGATTAGCTAGGTGCAGCCTTGAGTATTACAGGTCTCAATCAGTTTAGTCGTGTACGCTTTAATATGAACCTCAAAGTAACGTCTCTCTCCTCGATGCGTAGCGCAAGTTCTAAGGCGGCTGCTTATTTCTAAAAATAGCCCTGCGCCCACTCAGGGTCGTCTGTGTTCTGCATGCAAACCTTCCTCTCCGCGAAATAAAAATTCTAAATGCATCAGCGTGATTAACCGAATCAGGCGAAAGACAGTTACGGATACTGCGCGGTCATTTTTTTTCTTTTACAAATACACGCAACAAGCAAAACGTACTCTCGAAAGAAAAAAAACGCACCTGTTTCGAGGAGAGTTTCACGCGAAGGTTAATCTCGGTGACCAGAGGCCTTTTCTATGAAGATGGCGGCAAGACTCAAGAAACGACAGTCACGTGACCAGCCTCGGTTTGCAGGTCATTAGCATAATTTATTAATGTCACCTCATTTGCATATAATTTACATAATTAAATTTATGTTCTACCATAATCCAGTAATGAGTTGGGCAGGTAGGTACGACAGACACGCCATAGGGTTTCAGCCTATCACCTGTACTGGCATCAAAACTGTTGGGCCCAGCAGCCTGCATCTTGCAGTGCTCATCACAGCCACAGCTAGCATGCATGTCAGTGTGCCTGTCACAAGAATGTCCTTCACTCTGTGAACACTTAGTCCCTTTTATAGGTTTATTCAGTTTTGCACTACGATATTTATGGCGCTACTCAGCAGTACGTATAGCCGTTAACCTCGAGCGCAGGATGCATGGTTATATGTGGCGAAGTTGATGGTTGCAGTCGCAGTATGAAGCGTCAAGATCCAAAATCTTATCGCCATCATATCTTGATCGCTTCGTTTTCTTCTTCATATTCTTCTTCTACTACTACTTCTCCTCGTCTTCTTTGGACAACTTCTTTGCGACCTTTTCCGTGACATAGCCTTGTCTGGTATGGCGTAAAACACCACTTATCCTGTCCTCGATACTCCTTTTTTGCATTTGATTATTGCATGGTCATCAGGAAGGAAAGTTAGACGAAGCTGTTGCTAAAGACTCCAACTGCTGGCCCAATTGCTACTTTAGTAAGCGTCTATGTCGAAGATTACGTGACTATGTTTGGCACTTTGTTTATATGACTGTCATGTAGCAAGCTGCCAAACAGCACATACATATTCGACAATGTATCAGGTTAAGAAGATCCAAAAAGACCGTCCTTAACCGGACAAATATGGACAAACATTCTACAAATTTTGGGGTAAGTTTTTACGTAATCGATCTCTGGCAAGTTGACAATAAAGAGACTCACCAAGTTTCTGATAATATTTTGTTGATTTTATGGATTTTATGGATAATGGTGAGCATTAAAGAGATACTTCAGACAGGCTATAGATAGTATTGTGTATGTAGCACTTCAGACCAGTTGTCACTCTCATGTTTCGGACAGGCGTTCTTGGCTGATACCAGCTAAGACCAGTTATGCTTGTCCGCTGGTGCTGGTCGTCGGGAAGTTTAAGGAGGCGACCTGAATAGACGCAGAGTACCCGAGTATGCTGCTTCGCAAAATCGTGTCCAGCTTATCCATTGCTACCTCGCTGTTGCTGATGTCTGCCGTGCACCTGACATGTTTATGTGGATCAGCTTGGAGACATTTTCCAACGCCTGTTTCAGCGCTCCCTCGATTCATGCTCAGTCCTTTCTGCGCAGATATCGTCTACCACTGCACCAGTTCCGAAGAAAGCGATAGCTATACTAGTGATCTTAACATCGTTGGTCATGAAATTCTTGAGAAAGCATTACAGTACAGATTCTACATGGCTTGACCCTCTGCATTTTGCATACATGATCAACACAGGTGTTGATGCTGATCTTGAGGTACCACATGACCATGAAAGGCTGCTTTTTTGCCGATTTCTCCTCGGCTTTTAACACCATCAAACAATATCTCATACCTAGAAGACTTCTTGATGAATTTTTCCTCCACCATCAGCTGGTTTCATCGTTCATTCACTTTCTGGTTAACAGGCAGAGAGTGTTTGTCAATGGGACTTTTCCCGACTTTATCACAAAATGCACCGGCTTATCCCAAGGCTGTGTTTTATTCCCTCTTCTGTTTATTCCGAATACCAACAGCTGTCGCAGTAACCACAAAGTACAATATCTTGTCAACTACTCTCTTTTCACTGCTCATCAGTAGACATGGCACAGCCTCAGATGTGTTCATAGCCTGGTGAGATGACAATTTCTTGAATTGTCAGTAAAACCGAAGACACTGTCTTTAATTTCTGTTGGAATTCTCCACCAAGTGACATAACTGTCATTCACCATGAAGACGGGTACATTATCAATACATTTAATTTGGGTATATTCTTCGACAGGAAACTGTGCTGGACTATAAACACTGAGACAATCATGATAAAGGCTCCACAGTTGAAGTCTTTCATTGTCTCTCACAAATTTCTCCAGCTAGTCTACAAAGCTCATGTATGGGTACTGTCCTTCTCGTCCATTTGCTACTACAACAACTTATCAGTTAAGGGCAAGACCGGTTTGGATCGAGTTATACATGCCTGCTCATAGATTATCGGGACGTCCAGAGAGAATCGACTCTGTAACCTGCAGACATTGTCAAAAGTCGCCATAGTTATACGAAATAATATACAGGACCTTGTCGGGAAAGTTTTGCCAGCTCCCGTCAGGCCGACGATTCTGTCTGCATTCACGACCATTGGGAGGCCATCTTTTGTTGTTTTAACCATACAACTCCTGGGGGCAGTTGCACAACACATTTCTAATTTTAAACACTTTTAGGCTTCAAATCGTTTTAGATAATCAGTTTAAAATGCACACCACAATTTTAGAATTTTAAAAACTAAAACTGCTTTAAGTATGATAAAGTTGTTTAAGTCTGACTTTCCATCCTGTCAGTACAATTTTTTTATGTTCTTGTGCAATGTATCTCAATAGCAGAGAAGAGATTTTGCTTCTTTAGAACAGTTTTAAGGTTTAGAAACATGTTGTGCAACTGGCCCCAGAACGCTGGCGCGTGTGAATGAATTGTGATTGTGGGGGGGTGTTGGTGGTGATTATCTGCTTAATGGGTATGAATGTGTGATGGCGTTGTTGGTTGTTTATGTTGTGCTTTGCGGTTTTGATTGTTAGTTATAACTGTGTAAGCTCCTTACTGATTGCCCTCATGTCGTCTTCAAAATGTAGGTTGGACATGGTCATTGGTGTGGTACGTGGTGGTCGTCATGGTGGATTTCTCGTATGATGTTCTCCGAGATGATGCTGAACAGTACAGGTGATAGGGGTACCTTTGAAGGATACCCCCTGTTGTCTAAAAGAAGTCTCCTGCTTGGTTTTAAGAAGTACTGCGCTCGTCGAGCATGTGGACTACCCATCGATGACTTAAGCGAAGCCTTCCTCCATGTTGAATTTTTGCATCATCCGATGCAGACTACAGACTTTCGTGCCAGGCTCAGTCAAATGCCTTTTTAAAGTCTGTGAGATTGATGAGATGTATTACTATTGAGTTCATTCATTCTTTGCGTTCCCAGACTCTGTGGTTCACCGCATTAAAGACCTTGATTGTTTCTTCCCTGCCCTGCTCAGCCTGTCGATACTAGGTCACTTCTCTCCCTTTAGAATCATAGATGCACACGTCTATCTGGAGGCAGTTTGACTTTTGACGGAGCAGGTGTCGTAGCCCGATTGCTAATGGGTTCTACAGCAGCAAAGGGCTTAGCTGTATGCTCAAGGTCGGCAAAATGGGCGTTTTCAATACGTTTTTTTTAAGTGAGCATGTGAAAATGTAAATCTTTTTTAGACAAAAACAAATATTGTCTGGCATATATAGCACGCCAGCATGTGCCGACAGGCTAAATTGTCTTCGTTGACGTTAAAAGTCTAATGAGATGCTCGTGATTTTGCAATGGGTAATATGGCTTTCATAATTATTACAGTGAAGGATAGTGTGATCGACAGTTTCTCTATAAATAGCTAAATAATGTACAGCATCGACTGACTGCCGAAGACATGACAAACTATAGTGCTTATAGCACTCGTTCTAAGATACAATGGTCAGCACTATATAGCGTACAAGCTGTTCTCTCTTCGTGCTACAAGTGATTGGAAAAAGATAAATGTGCATTGATGGTGCGCATGTGTGCCATTGTAAATTAGACAAAATTTACAGGTAAATACATATTGCTTTTTGTAAAGTTTATAGAAAATATCCTTTGAAAGAATATGTGTGTATTTTATCTCCATTTTGAGGTTTTTGCGCTTCCCCAAATGCACATGTAGCGTGAAAACGGATCTGTATTTCCTCTATTGTGTTAGCTATAAGGTTTTTAGCCTATTGTATATATGTCAGCAGTCCAGTAGGAATATTTAAGTCCGTGTATGAGGAATAAGAAAAGTAAACAAGGAACATAGGGAAAATATAGCGAGAAACCTTTGACAAGCGGTGAATCCAGACGCACTAGGCTGTACATAATGCGTACAACACTCGATCTGCACGATAGGCGTTGGATCAATAATGCACATGTATTCCCTGCATATGCTTCGATAATCTGAGCATAAAGATTATACTTTCACCTACATTTCTTCTGAATATAGCACATTGTCAAGAACAAGAAACGTACGTATAGATCAGTGTTATGTCTGTATATGTGTGCTGAATGCGTTAGCACTGAACAGCAATTGTAATAAATGAAATTTCTGTTTGCTGAGATATGTAAGAATGTTTGGAGTCCAATTTGGCGACTAGCGTAATATTTGGTCTTTGAGACCTTGAAGTTTGTCTCTGTGTAAGGACGACGATGATATATGGTGGTTCAGGGTTAGCGCGGTCGATCAGGCTTCCGCGACTGATCGCATGACTGGCTAAAATAGAATACATTTCTTCTTTTTCTTTATTTGTGAACAACGTTTAATGCAAGCACGAGTCTTCGCTTGCTATTGGTGTGTTCAGTGAAAAAGAATGACAATCTTGAGGGTTTTTTTTCCACTAAACTGCAGCTGAATATCGTATTGCTACAATAAAGTTTATCTGTACATGAAATCTGCCGGTTATGTTCTCATTCCGCATTTTTGTTACGTCGATTGTTTTCACGAAAACCAAACAGCCTATACCAATACATTAGCCTCGATGAGTCAAGTAGAATTATATAGATTATTATGTCCAGCTTTCTGATCAAGGCAATAAACCGAGAACTCTCTCTGTATGTATATATATGCAATAACTTCAGGGGTTTTCTCCACAGTCTGGCATAAGATTGCATTTCAGTTGAGAGGCCGTGAGTGATTTGCTTAACAGCCTGATGCAGACCTATTTGTTTTGTTTTTTTACAGATTCTATTTTTGTTTGCATCACACCTTAAAAAAAAAACACCCAATCGAACAACAACGACGACGACGACTACAGTAGCATTGGCAGCAGCAACGCCACACTACCAAATTGAGGACAGGAACAAGATCATGCGCCTGCGCTTCAAGTACCAACATGGCGGCGTACTTTCGTGGAGGATTCGTCTGTGATAAATAGACACGATTTCGGGCTATTCTGTCCTCTTAAGGGAAAATGGAATTCTCTGACACAATTTCTGATCCACAATCAGAAGTAAAAAAATTGCAAGAGCTTGTAAAAAAACTTGAAAAACAGAACGAATTATTAAGAAGCAAGCAGAAACTAAACTTGGATTCCGTGCCAAATGGCGAAGTTGACAAACCAGTCAGTCATAACAACAACCATCAGACAGACAGCTCATCTACACCCATTAAGGAACGGGATTCAATAGGAGGACTTGAGGATGTTGATGTGCTCGACGTGGATAATCTTTCTCTTAAAGATGAGGAGGACAGCTGGTACGTTTATCTATTAATTTTTTATATTAATGTTTCAAAGAAAATCGACTGGCTTCCAGTTTTGCTCCGTGCGAATTTATTTTAGATGTTCTCTCTATTTTTAAAGATATCTGTAATTTTTGAACAGTTTCAGAAGAACGATGACTGGTATGCAATCATGGACGACGCTTTTTTTCTCTCCAAACAGTGAAAGACTTTTTTCACGTGCTTACTGAGCAGGACAAGCATTAACATTATGAAAAAAAAAAGCACAAAGTGGCTGTAGACTTAAGCCATTCTGAATTATCTTTGCATGCCTGTTTTGTATTCGAAAAAACATTTGATATTTATGAATGCTTTTATTCATGTAAATGAATGATTCAAATTATTTATTGGGAAAATCTTTTGTTTATGAATGGTATGCTTGAAGCTCTTTACAATTTCTTTAAGGTGTTTCATGATGATAAACAGATATTTCACAACAAGTATAAAAATTTCAGTTGTTTTTCTTTCGTTTAATTTATATTACCATTTGAATGAACGAGATATGCTTCGGATGGTTAATAGGCTGGAGATAGGTGTATGGCAATTAGGCTGTAATGAATTTGTGTGTGTGCATGTGCAAACACTTTGTAAACACCAGAAGTTCTCCCATCATAAATAATAATATAATTATTAAATAGCATGGAGAGACAGACTTATTTAGGCCGTTTCAGTAACAGTAAACAAGACTGTTGGATCAATGATGGCATCTTAAATGCATAATTTCCATTATTTTCTTTTGATCTGAATTAAAAATGGTGTCTTTTAGGTTTATTTAGTATGTGGTGGGTGATGCTAAATGCTTTTGAGTTGAAGATTTTCCCTCCTTACTGGAAAGGGTGAAGGATTAATATTTATTTATAATCACAGTACTCATGACTAGTTTCATGTCTATAGCCCATTTAACAACTATGAGTAAACAGAATGCATGATGATTCCTCTCAAGTATGTCATTAATATATAAATAGTAATTTGTTGATTGTAAAATACTGTTAGTACACACAACACTAGTTAAAGATTTTAATGAAAGTTCCTGCTGGAGAGATAAAGTAAGTTTCTTTTATATTTCAGGCTGTACTCGTCTCCAAAGCCTCCCACCCCTCAGCAGACAAACATCAGTCTTTATAAATGGGTGCGACAAGACTTTGACCACCCTAGCCCAGAAGTTGAATCAGCCCGACGTTCTTTGTTGTACAAACTTGATGAAGTGGCTAGAAGTAAGTGCTGTTCTTTTTTTTATTTTTGTAAAGAGGGAAAGTGAAGGATCCTGGCAATAGTTATACATTTTTTTCTTATGAATTTTATGTTCACACTCAAGTCCTACTCCTTATTTTTGCATTTTATTTACTAAATAATGGGTGTCTTCTTAATCACAGAAGTGTAATTATATATAGTTAATTATACTAGCTAGCTTCAAGTGTTAATTTTACTTTAGCATGACTCTACTATCATCCTTTGTAGCTTAAACTAAACTAAAATCAGTTTTAATAGCAGAGCTTCTCCATATGTTAAAATGATAGAAATTACTAAATGAAGGTCTTTCAATATAAAGGAGACTATCAAAGGCATAATTAGTTGTCATAAACCATGTGGTTCGATCACAGAAGGACTGTTTTACTGATAGTAAGAAGCTTTGTCTCTGTGGCAGTGTCATCAGCTGCAGTGTGAAGACAAAAGTAGCAAAGATTAGGAAAACAATTTCTTTTACTAAAAGAAAATTGTATCATAGGAGGCATTAGTAAATATTTGGAACATTTAATGAGAACTTATAGAAATATGCTTGTGGAATACAGAATAAGTGAATTAAACCCCCCTCCCCCCAAAAAACCCCCAAACAGTATGGTCTTTGAGAAACTCTTTACAGAATGCTATTTCCTTGTGTCTGAAAAGGTGAAAATATAAAGTGCATTTCTGTCAAAGTTTACCACGACCCATCCTAAAGTAAATAAGTGCTGTGCAAGCTGACCTAGTTGGAGATTGTCGACAGAAGTTCTCTTGCCAGCCAGCAAACTGTTTACTTTGTTTGCTTAGAGCTGCCTTGAAACCACCATAGCCTTTTGATTTCCATCTGTGTGTGTGTGTGTGTGGACCCACACACGTGTGCTCATGCACACATGTATCTACCTGTGCAGGTGAGTGATTAGTCAAAGATTGTGTACAAAAATAGGAGACTAAGCTATCTTCAATTTGATAATGGGGCAACCAACCCATCCCAGGGCTTCTGCAGGTGGCCAATAGAAGATTGGCCTCCAGATTAAGCTTGATTTCCCAGGACAGATAAGCAGTTGTGGCCCATCTGGTGGTGTTCCTAACAGCACGGGGTGGGGTATTGGAAATGCACTGTTGGAAATACCCCATGTATCCAATGACAGGTCCACCAAATAAACAATGTGAAGTATGTTGAAGTCAAAGTACCAGCTTGAGACAGGATCATCAGTATAGTCAACTGCTAGTGTCCTATCATTCAATGCTGATACTCAGCACTATACAGCAAACAAGGAGGCTGAGACCAACCCTAGCCAATAAAATATCAAGCTACAGGAAAAGAAAGCAAAGTTCCTGAGAACAAATCTGGAACTGAAAGTAGAACTGAAAAGAAAAGACTACAGACCTTGACATGAAGAGAGACTAACTAGAGCACTGAATGATGAAGAGGCCAAGGGACAGAAAATCACACTTGAAGAAGAAAGAAAGACACTGGCTGGGAAAATAGCTGCTATGTGTTTGCCCAAGCATATGCACAAGAAAATAATGTCACCATCCCTCAGAGCCTGGAAAAAGAAATGAGAAGAGAACAAAAGGAAAAAAACAACAAAGACAGAGGCACATGATTCCACGACAAAAGACATCACGATGCAGGAACTGAAGAATGGCATCAAGCAACTGAAAAAAGAAGAAATCTCCCAGTCCAACATTACAAATGAGATGCAACAACAACTTTTATCGGTGTGCTCAGCGAACTACTAGGCATTTATTCTCAACTGGAAAATAGGCCAGGTACCCCAGTGTTGAAATGAGGCCAGAATGATCCTCATTCCGAAGTCCTGAGCTGCCATCCCATCAGCCTGAAAAATTGTGTATGCAAAGCCCTAAAGTGCATTATCAACCAGCACCTGCAATCATACCTAGAAGCAGAGAACATCATCATCCCAGAGCAGGCAGGCTTCTGGAAGTTCAAAAGCATGGAAAACCAAACCACACACCTTATGAAGACACTTTTCATAATCTAAAGATTTTACAGTCTTTATTAAAAGGCCTTTGGCAAGGTGTAGAAAGATGGAAGCTCAATGCAACATATCAAAGGCAGTATGTATTGGTGGGTCTAATCGAAAAAATCCTACCTTCACAATGGCATCGTGATGGACAGACACTGTAGCCAAAAGATACTGCTGCAGCAAGATGTTCCACAAAGAAGAGTTCTTTTACTGATCCTTTACATACTCTTTATTAATGACTTTGTGCCAGAGCTTCCCAAAGGAATCCATGCTGCCCTCTATGCAGATGACCTGGTTCTCTGGTGCTCAAAAGATGGAACAATGACAGGATATAGTTCACGTTGGACGAAATTGCAGCTTGGCAGACAGCTGGTGTATGTCAGTCACCAGAGAGAAGAAAACAGAAAATTCTCACTCTCTACCAAAGCTTATGGGGGTCATCTTCAACAAACAGTTGATACAGAAGCAGCATATTACCAGCACTGAAGGCAACACCAGAAAAAGTTTTTAACATGATGAGAAAGCTGGCTGACA
Organism: Marisa cornuarietis; assembly: GCA_004794655.1. NCBI lineage: Eukaryota > Metazoa > Mollusca > Gastropoda > Architaenioglossa > Ampullariidae > Marisa > Marisa cornuarietis. The sequence continues at coordinate 2,068,752 of SMMW01000606.1, forward strand.
CAGATGGGGTGGAGAGGTGGGGGGGATAGGGATGAGAGACTCTTCAAAACCTTATATCATGGATCTGTAAGACCACACCTTTAATATGGGTCAAGTTTTTGGATAAAAGCAGCCAGCATATCAACAGACCTTAGGTACAAAGCCAGTTATCGAGAATAATCACTGGTGCCATGAAAACAATGCCAGTAAAAGGATGGAGCACACCCCCCTCTTAGCAAGAAAAGAGAGAGCAGGGCATTTGTACAAGCCTTCAAGTACAAACACAGCACAGACCACCTAAAGAGTGCCAGACAAAGATAGCTATCTTCAGGCATACTTCTTGAGAAAGACACAGGAGCTGCAGCAACATCACCAGAAGCAACTGCCTGAAGTAGAGAACCAGATCCCCTGTAACAATCCTCAACCTTGGGAAGAGATAGAGAACCACATTGTCATCCAAACCACAGTTCCAGATTTCACAGCCAAGGACGAACACACCAATAAAGGCATGAAAACCCTGGCACTTGCCATTCTATATAAGAAAAATACTCTCACCATAGATATAGTCTTACGGTGATGGGTCAGCCATTGATGCCATCCAGATTGGAGGAGCTGGAGTATACATCCAGTACCCAGATGGATAGAGGCAAGCAGCAGTATACCAAGAGGCTCTCACTGCAGTTACAGAGCTGAAGTCAAAGCCAACCCTGATTTGCACAGCAAAAGTTACTGCTGTCATCTTTCTAACAGATGCTCTGTCTGTGCTGCAGGCTGCCAACACACAACATACAACATAAGCTGACAACAGCACTGAGAAATATTGATTGCCTTAGAAAAGGGGGGGAACTGCAGTGGATACCTTCACACTGGGGTTAGCTTAACAGAGACAAAGATCGTCTTTATGGCTCTGCACAGGCCATTCTAGACATCAGACAGCTACTATCATCTCTCCAGGTCAGCCAAGTGGTCAATTTCCATCCCAGAACAGCACAACCAGCTAATGCACCGCATGTACTGGAAGCTACATGGTGTGTCATCCCTAGTGTGCTCTGTGGGAATGTAGAACAGAGGATTTAGCATATCCTACAGGGTCTCTTGTCTCCAAAGTTGTAAAGCATTGTACATACCCTTCAAAAATTGCTTTATGTTAGATTACCCTAGGGTATCTTTGCATTGATTTGGCATAAAAGGTATAGATGCTTTTTTGCATCTTTGGAGAGTGACATCCCATCACTTAACTGGCTGGAGAAGGCAGCTTTCTGTTGATTTGTTTCATCCATGGATCTGCATCAAATTTTGGTCTCCCACTGATCTGTGATATGTTTTGCACCATTTGCCTCTGTTCTGGATTGTTATTTAGTGCTTTTGTGGCGGTGTTTCTTCTAATAGACATCTTCCTCTAACGACCTCTGCATCCTGTTCTTCGTCTTGCATTGGGTTTTTGACTGTACAGAATTTTTTGTGCCACCTTCATTCAAACTTTTAACATTTATGGCATTGAGGACATTGCTGTTTTCCATTTTCTGATTTGCAAACCATGTACTTTGCTGCATGTTCTGCATATTAGATTTTGGATCTATGCACTTCAGCGATGTCATTGGTGATGGATGCATTTTATGTCTTCCTGCATCTTGCTCCATGCATGTTTCTGGACTGCTGTCATGTGAGTTTCCTCAGTCCCAGGATAATGCTCTGTTCTCAACTGTGTTGTCCTAGAACTTCAAACAAAGTATTTAGATGAATCTTTCTTTTGACTGTGAGAGATCCAAAATATTGCTCCTTGTATTGTTGTGTTTTACTTATTTGTGTTCAACACATTGAGGTTGCTAATAGGAAACTGTGTTATAGGGTCTACTAGTCTACATAGATATTGTTTGTGGATTGTTTATGTCAGAGCCCACTGAGCTTGCTGCCAGCAGGGAAATGCAATAGAAAAGCTATTATCATACCTATTGACAATGGAGGGAGGGAGAGACATACTGAGAGAGTGAGAGAGAATTAATAGAAGTGTTTGTAGCTTTTATGTTTCTAAAGTAAACCCGTTTGATGATAGTTCATTTCATTACACCTGATTTCACCTTGGTATAAATATGGTGGTCTGTATTGTTTATCAGCAACCACCACAGTAGCCAGGCTCAGGTTCAGGCTCATGGGAGTCAGATCTTGGTGCTAAGAGTGAGAATAGATAAATTTCTGTTGCTTTTGTCTAATATATTTTCTTCGTTATCTTCCATTTCAAGCTGCAAAATATTGTCAAGCTGACTTTTCCTTTCCCAGGAAGCATAAGACAAAGTGACCTAAGTATCTTTTACACAACATATTAGTCACTGAATGAAAATGCTGGGAGTTCTAAATTGCACATAATGGCAACATGTAAACATCAAATTATAATATTGCACAACAATTTAACTGATTTTTGGCTTCTCTTTCTCTCATTACTTTATGTCTGTCTATTTTCAGTGAATCGGAGTTCAAGCACCCCGGCTCTTGGTACCTACATCTCACCCAACAAATCTTCACGCCTTAGTCGATCCACAGATGAGTCCAAGCAGTATAGTCGAACGCAGCGGCAGTCTCTGCTGTACATGCCTGGTATACTGACATACTTTAACATATTGACTGAGTGATCACACTGCTTATCTTAATTTATGTTGCTTTATCACCTTTATAGATTACCCCACGTTCCTTTTTTTTTAAATACAACATACAACATTGTCAGGGAAATGAGTACATCAATTGAATGATCGTACAAGAAAAGAGCTGGATGAAGCAGTCTGTTTTCAATGTTTTCGATGAACCAGCTTCTGTAATTAAAAGTGTGGGCTAGGTATAAAAAAATTACAAAACTTTTGGATGTATGCACATGCACTCTCCCAGAGTGTAAACTTGGCAGCATTTATACAAAGCAAAAAAGCGGTCACAGTGTTATACTTGCCACTTAGGACAAGTTTAGGGTATGTATGTTGTACAAGGATCAGAAACTAGCCAAATGCTTTTATTTAGACTACAGAATGAAGCTAACTCATTATAGTTTGTCATAAACTTCAGGAGGAAGCAAAGGAGTTGATTCTGGAACATTTAGTCGCTCGAGAAAATCTCACGATCGCACAGCACACTTGCATCCAGACCGAGACAGAGATGATGAAGGTGTGCACAGACACGAGGTTACAGATGTGGAGACTCTTGCAAAGCAGCAGGAAGAAAGTGAGCAGCAAATTATTGCACTAATATTAAAATGTCTAAGTGTTTGCTTTGTCTGGAATTTTATTAAGTCAGTTCCTTTTAATGCAGGAGCACGTGACAAAATGATTAAAAAAATGTTATGGTATTTACGGTACATAATTATGATGTTTATGCCAGAATTCTGTATTTTTAATCTCCAGGTTTGCGACAAAGCATGGCAACATACAGTTCTCCAAAGAGAAGTAATTTAGAATTTCAGATCTCTTGACAAAAAGTCTGAATATTTTGTAATTCCCTTATAGGTATATATGGGATTAAAAGAAAGTAAATTTGTCTTTTTGCTAAATAGTGCTTGAGTGATCAAAAATTTTATCAGTATTTTGTTAGAAAATGTAAGAGGTCTGTGTGTGAAGAAGAGTATAAAAAAATAACAATTTTGTTTTTTTTCAGTTAATTTTGTTCCTTTTTAGCTAATTTTAGCTTTTTTTCTGTAGGTGCAGATTTGTGTTAGCATATGTAAATGCCTATTTACTTTTTTTTAAATGAGAGCATATTGGACATGAAGAGTTTTCCTGTCTGCAGCCTCCCGCAGCAAACCAGTATCTTATACTAGTGATACAGACAACAGTGCATCTCCATCTGGTTCTAACAGGTCTAGCCCTGGGAGATTTGACAGTAAGGATCTCCCTCTCTTTTGCTCTCCCCTCAGCAGTCCCTAAATTCCAACATCCAGGCACATTGTCACTATTATGTGGTCATGACAATAAACGATTAAGGTTTTTTTTTTAATAAAAAAAGATTTGCTGATGTGGAAATCTTTCAAACAGAAAATCATGCAAAACAAACTGACACAGCAATAAATATTGAAGGCTGAAACAGCTTTAAAAGCAAAACCTAACCCTAACCCAAACTTTGTTTAGCAAAACTTGGTAATTCATTCATTGTATAAAGTTGCTGATTTCATCATGAAGTCAAACCCATTTTGATTTTTTTCATTGAGACATGTTAAAAGACGAGTAGGGTGCAAGTTTTCCCTAATGTTTAGATAAAGCTCAGTGTGAGATGTTATTTTCCCAAATCTGGGTAAATGCACTTCTACACTTAGTCTATTCTTGAGAATGATGCCTACAAAAAATATTACCATGCACAGAAGAAGGTTAATAACAGGGACTTTAGGATAGCGGATGGATGTTTTCAGATGGATCTATTCATAATTTTTTATCCACCATTTTTAATTTCCTTATTTACATCTGCTTATTTGCTTTCATTAAATTGTATTTTCACCTAAGTAGTATGTTTAATTACTTTTTATTTTCTTTAGTTAAAGGAACAGTTGAGGTAAAAAAAAAACAAAGTCAAGGGGTTTTTTGGTAACAAAATGACACATAATGTCACTTGGAAAAAGACTGATAAATTCAACACTAGCTGAACTATTGCTTACTGTTTGATCTACTCTAATGCCACATTTTAAGCATTTCTGTCAAATAGTAGCCAAGATGCAGGAAACAAGTGAGCAAATAACCCTAATTCTTCCTGTAAGCAGTCTTAATTGATAGATCTTTACCAGTCTGAATGTGTTTCAGGATGCTATAGATTTATTCTTAATTAAAAGTCAGTCAGTCGTAAACCGGTTTCTTGATGGTCGGCGATCAAAGTTCTGTTTTTAAATTTGTCTAGACCATGTGAAGGATGTTGCAGACATTAGTCTTTCCTGTTACTTTAGTAGTAAAATAAAAGAAAAAGCCAAAGTGCATGTTTCAGCAATGAAAAGAGTTTTTGCTGTGTATTGTCAATATACCTGAGCATAGGATTTTCCACAAAGGGTCTTGCACTGTTATTTATTACTACTACATTTAGTTCATGTTATCTATAAATTAGTCTACACTTGAATAATATTTACATGACTTTTGATTGACAATATTTTAACATTACTAAGAACCATATGTTATTTTTTGTCACTCTTTAGAAGTCCACGAGTACTACCATTAAGCATACTTTGTCTCTTTAGCATGAAACTGCAAGAACTGTTTAAAAAGCAAAGGTTGTGGGGGCTTTTTCAACTCTCAGCCAGTTTCTGTCCTAAGTTCAAACTGAAGCTTAAAGCGGGGTTCTTCCTAGTTAACAACAAAACTAGAACTGATTAGTTTTAGGATTAATTTTACATAAAAAGCAATTGGAGTATTTTGGGGTGTTATATGTACAGATGAAGGAGGATATATTGGTCGGCACAGGAACAGCATAGGATCAGACAATGGTACACCACCTGACAGCCCTCATCCACCTTTGCAGCACAGCATGCCTGGGTCAGGTACTGAAGCTATGTGCAGTGTTTGTCTTTTTTTAGTCCTCCGCATTTTTTTGTGGTAGAGGAGAGACATTTATCATGTGTTTGCACCATCGATGAACTTTTTTCACCCTTTCCATCTGAACAAATGAGGATCTGCCACCCTAATCTTTGTCAGTTGTATGAAATTATGACTATTTCTCACCAGCAGTAAAGCTCATTTTATCCAGTCCACCAGCTGGAATATGTATGTTTAGTATAGATTTCAAATGCTGCTGCCAAGATTGGTGACTTTAAACCCCTTTCCAAATATTACCGTTTTATAGAAGGTGCCAAAGGTCAAGGACATGATTGTTTCATAGAAGCAACAAGGTTTCATTAGTTTTGCACCTATTTCAGCATTATCAGAGCTGGTCAACATTGCTGCAGACATTTGTTTTTCATCCTGTGCATTTTTTAAAAACTTTTTTGCATTTGTAAGATCAGTGAGTTTGCACAAAGAACACTTGTAAGAAGTATAAAGAGCAAAATGTGGAAGGCATCATGGTTTAGCTTTTGTTATATACTTGGAGAAGGAAAGGGGATCATGTCATCTCTAATTGTATGGCACTTTAAAAAGTGATTTTTTGAAAATTGTTTTGGATTGATTTGAGCCCCCCCGTGGGCCCGGCTCCTAGTGCCGGGGGTGGACACCCAACCTCTCTCTGGATGGGTGACAGTGGCCTGCCTCTTTCCTCCTCACTCTACTTGTTTCTGTCTCACAGGTCCTTTCACCTTTATTCCTTTTTCGTCAAAACACTTACCTCCTTCACTCCTGTTTTTCGTATTCTATCCTCTGCCTTTTAGTCATTTCCCCTTTTTCAATGCTTCCCAAATATCTCTTTCTTTCCCTTTTTTTTTTTAGCTTTCTCAGCGACCTTCTTTAGGCCACCTGCGTTTGCCGTGCAGGGCGACCTGTGTCGGGGGAGAATGGGATCCTGGAGGCTGAGGTCACTGATGGGTTGTGGCTCATCGTACCAACATTCCTCTTTGGCCCAAACTTCTCCTAGACAGGAGGTTGGTGCTAGCCCACACCAATCAATCGGCTGGTCGTGCAATGCCCTAGTTTTGCTAGAAGGCTGCGGCCTGGGTAAATCTGTTTCACATTCTTGTGGGTCAGAGTATACTTCTCCTGTAGCCCTGGTGCAGCCCTGCTGGATATACCCATGTGGTACTGCTCGGCTGCAACCCCTAGTTGGACTCCATGGTGGGTGGGGAACAGGAGAAATGAATCTTCATCTTTCATCATGGCTAAAAAATTCTCACATCCTGGAAAATGCTTTCGACCTTTTTATGACAATTCCTCAGACAGTGAGGAGGAGGCACGTGATGAAGTGATAAAGTTTGTAGAAGGGGCATGGCCACGTTATTTGATTGTGGAGAGTGGGGATCCGGAGAGACCTATCTCTGGACTGTCCCCCTTTGCCATCCAGAAAGGTTTTCAGACCATCTCTTCCAACTTTTTGTCAATAAAGCGGCTAAGATCTGGACAATTCCTAGTCCAATGCAAGAATCAAAAAGCATCAGAAGCTTTAAGGAAATGGGACGGAAAACAATTTGTGGACCGTCCCATAAAAGTGACACCTCATAAAACTTTAAACTCATCTAGAGGAGTAATCAGGTGAAATGATCTTTCTGGATTGTCAGAAGTAGACATACGTACTGAATTGTCTCTACAGGGTGTTTCCCATGTACACAGGCTCACCCTTAAGAAAGATGGCAAGTTGATTCCTACAAATACATATTTCCTCACCTTCTCTTTTCCAAATCTTCCGAAATTCATTCAAATTGGTTATCTTCGGGTGAAGGTGGCACTTTTTATCCCCTCACCTTTACGTTGTTTTAAGTGCCAAAGATATGGACATGGGTCATCTACATGTAGATCAGAGGCATGCTGTGTAAAGTGCAGCGAGTCTCACTCCCCAAATGATTGTCATTGAACACTCAAATGTGCAAATTGTGCAGGATGTCATCCAGCCTCTTCCTGAGACTGTCCCCGTTGGAAAGAGGAAGATAAAATCCAACGGATAAAAGCAGAGCAGAGTTTATCGTACCCAGAGGTGTGTTGCTGTGTGTTGGGAAACCTTCAAGTCTCCACGCAAACAGCCGGAAACCCCTCTTTTGCAGGGGTGGTTTCTCGGCACTCTGTACAATCCACCTCATGTCAAACAGACATCACATGGCTACACTCAGAAACCCCCCAGCCCACACACACACTCATGCCACCTCCATCTACAGAACAAACACAGCAGCCCAAACCTTCCACCCCTCAACCAATCCCAGCATACACCTCAACCCGACCTTCGGCACGTGCACCCACAAAACTGCAACCAACAAAATCCCAAACCACAATTACGGCCACTCCCCAAAAATCCCCTCTTGAACCTTCACAAACCTCCCGGCCCCCTGGGTCCAAAACAATTAGCCCTCGTACACGACGGCACCCTCCCTCACCTAGTTCAAATCAGTTTGCACCCCTTTCAGATGGCATGATGGACTTGGAGGAACAAAGGGTTCCTTCACCCTCACCCCCCATGTCGCTCAAACACCTCTTGTACACGGCGTTCTATGTCGTCATCTCATACTTAATTTATAACTGACAAATCTACTACAATGGAACTGTCGAGGAATTCGTGCAAATTTTGAAGAACTAAAATGTCTTTTGCACCAAACAGATACTAAAGTGATTGCCCTCCAAGAGACCTTTTTGCAGGGCACAGATACTTTTACCTGTAAAGGTTTTCAGATACTCTGAAAGGCATCTGCAAATGATTCTCATGCTGGTGGAGAAGCTCTTTTAATTCATTCAGATATTCTTTTCAGTTCCGTTTCCCTTTCCACCCCATTACAAGCTGTGGCAGCCAGAATATCCCACAAGAAAACCATCACTGTATGTAGTGTATTCCTTCCCCCTTCAGTTAGCGTCTCTCGTCAACACCTGGAGGATCTTCTTCAACAGCTTCCTTCCCCTGTACTCCTCTTGGGGGATTTTAATGGACATCATCTACTGTGGGGTGAGGATGTTAGTGATTCACGTGGTGAACTTTTATCAGGCTTTTTTAATATTGACTTATGTGTGATGAATGATGGTAGTCCAACCTTTTATCAACCCCATAATGCATCTGCAACTGCAATTGATCTTTCAGTATGTGATCCCACACTGACAGTTGACTTCAACTGGCATGTGTGGGATGACCTTTGTGGAAGTGACCATTACCCTATCATCCTTTCCTCTATCTCAACCGATGCAGCTAAACAGGGAGACCACTGGAATTTAGCACAGGCAAACTGGAGTTCTTTTAAAACACTCTGTGAATCAATGCTGTCTCCCATAGAACTATTCATCTCACCTGTGGATGAGGTTTCAAATAGAAAGGATTCCACAACCTCTACAGGTCATCCAATGGAAAGTTTCTACCTAGCATTACTGGAGGTTATGAAAAAAAGCATCCCTCGTTACAGCCACCACAGGAGGCTCCCCAAAGTTCCCTGGTTTAATGAGGATTGCCAAAAGGGAATACAAAATAGGAAAAAGGCACAGAGAACAGTTTTTCAATCGCCCACCCCCGAAAATGTTCTAAATTTCAAACGCCTTTGAGCACAGGCCCGTCACATCTGTAAGCAGCAAAGAAGGCATTTTGTTTCCTCAATGACAAACCATACCCCATCCCGATTGGTATGGTCAGCTATCAAAAAGACTAAAAGGAAAGGATATCAATAGAGCGGTTGGACACCTGAGAGCCGAACAAAATTTGCTTACTGATCATCAAGAAATTGCAAACCAACTGGGATCCACTTTTGAAATGACAACCTCGTCATCACAATATTCCACAGCTTTTCGGCAAGTGAAGGCTTGCAAAGAATTAACAAAATGTAACTTTCAGTCGGACAACTTGGAATCCTACAACATCGATTTCTCTATGTCTGAACTTAAACAAGCACTTTCAAAGTGCTCCCACTCGGCCCCAGGACCAGACAGTATCTCATACCAAATTATAACCAAACTCCCAGAATCATCTTTGAGGACATTATTGCAGATTTTCAACCATATATGGAATACAGGAAATCTTCTTTCTGCTTGGCATTAGGCTATAATAGTTCCTATACCGAAACCAGGAAAAGATCCCTCAGATCCAAATAGTTACCGTCCAATTGCTTTAACAAATTGTTTCTGTAAGGTACTAGAAAGGATGGTAAATTCACGATTGATTTGGATGTTAGAGTCCCAGAATCTTCTTTCCAGCATTCAGTGTGGTTTTCGGAAAAATTGTAGTACTACAGATCAAATGGTCAGATTTGAAACATTTATAAGGGATGCCTTTATTAAAAAAGAGCATGTGATAGGAGTATTCTTTGACCTAGAAAGAGCTTATGACACAGTGTGGAGGCAAGGTATTTTGTTGGACCTATTTTCTCTAGGCTTTCGAGCTGACTACCAATTTTCATTAAAAACATTCTAACATGTCGTGTGTTTAGAGTCCGGATACAAAATACCTTTTCAGACACCCATGAACAGCAGGTGGGAGTCACTCAAGGAAGTATCCTGTCACCTATATTGTTCTGCATTAAAATAGATGGCATCCTGAAGTCTATTCCAAAAAAATATTGCTGCTTCGTTATATGTAGATGATTTTGCACTTTGTATACGATTAAAGTTTCTACCTGGTCTGGAGAGACAATTACAGTTATGTGTAAACCACATCTCAAAATGGGTATTAGAAAACAGTTTCAAATTTTCTCCCTCAAAATCTGTATGCATCCACTTTACAAAACTAAGAGGTCCTTTTCCTGAACCTTCTATTAATGTAAATGGAACAGCACTCAAAGTAGTGGAAGAGGTCCATTTCTTGGGTGTTATTTTTGATCGTAAACTCTCTTTTCAGAACCACATCCGCCATCTTCAGGCTTCTTGTCTGAAGGCTCTAGATGTATTGAGAGTGATAAGTAACACAAACTGGGGTGCAGACCAAATCACTTTACTCCCTTTGTATCATTCCCTACTGCGTTCAAAATTGGATTATGGATGCATAGTCTATGGATCAGCCAGAACATCATACCTAAAAAGGCTAGACACTGTACACCATCACGGCCTGAAAATTTGTCTTGGAGCTTTCAGAACTACTCCAATACACAGTCTATAATCAGACTAAAACTAATTTTGTCCTATGTCTCGAAACTTCGAGCTCTGCCCCAAAACCCTGCTTTCCACTCAGTTTTCTCCTTTCAGTTTCTGGAGAAATATAGGGCACGTGAACATGAACAAAAACCTCTACCCTTACGAGCTTACCCACATTTGCACTGACCAGAACATCACCATGGCTACTTCCCACACTGGAAATTCGTTTTGACCTCTCCAACCTAAAAAAAAGGCGAAACCCCTGACATAGTCTATCAGCAACTTTTCAGAGAAATAGTCACAGACTTTCCCTGATTTTTGTCACATATACACTGATTAAAAAATCCTGAAAAAGAAACTGTGGCAGCTGCAGCAGTGCCGATGGACATTTCCACACCACCTCTGACAGCTTGCTTGGAAGGTCATAGCTCCATTTTTTCTGCAGAGTTAAAAGCCCTTCTCTTTGCGCTGCAGTACATCCATACATCTAAAGAGAAAAACTTCTTAGTTATTTCAGACTCCTTGTCATCCCTACTTGCACTTCACTCTCAACGTTTAGATCACCCACTACTGGTTCAATTCTTTGAACTTCTATCCTTACTACAAAATGACTATATTAACATTATCTTTATTTGGGTTCCTGGCCATGCAAATATTCCAGGAAACACTAAAGTTGATGAAGCAGCAAAAAGGGCCCTTCAGCAACCACTTGTAGTCGATACAACATTTGCTTCAGATTGGTACGCTTCTGTTAAAATGAATATCTCACAACTTTGGCAGCTTCATCGGGACTCCATGAAGCACAACAAACTTCACTCTATTTTTCCAAAACTATCAGAGTGTATAACACAAGAATTTCTAAACCAACGAGAAAAAGGGGTTATATATAGACTAAAAACTGGACACTCATTTATCACTCACCAAGTTTTGCTTGCAGGAGAAAACCCCCCACTTTGTCCTTGGTGTAAAGACCCCCTAACCATAGAACATTTGCTTATCTCCTGTTCAAAACTAGCTACAGTTCGTCAAAACTATTTTACAGCACAGACTCTTGCTGACCTTTTTGTCAAACACTCTTCCAAATCAATCCTGGCATATGTTAAGTCCATTCAGATGTTTCACCTGATATGATAGAACTTATGTGTTTAAAAACTTTTATTTTCATAACTAAGAAAAGAGAAATCTCTATACTTGTACAATTTCTTTATGTCAACCTTTGAATAGTCATGTACATTGTTTTTGCCATGAGATAGCCTTAGTTGCTGATTTGGCATAAAACAACAATTAACTAACTTTTGGATTGATTTGAAACTTAAAAAAAATTAAAAGATCATGTTTTCCTTATCATTGTATATATATATATATAATATGGGTTTGTGTTTAGAAAACAGAATCATGAAATTTTCAAGTAACTTATATTTCTATCATGATGATTTTCAACGCACATTTTCACATCCAATGTAACTCAGATTACCTTGAACAAAAATTCAGCATCTTAATTACAAAATTGTATGAAAATAATAGTTTTAAACAGTTATGTGTTTAGAATGGTATTTAGTGCAATTCATAAAAAGTGCTTTACAACTGATTTTTTTTCTTATTCACAACCTGTCCAGTTTTGATAAATAATGTATTGGGGATGTTAGGTTCATTATATCTAACTGCACATATACCATAAAATTTTGCCAGTCTATAAAAGGAGTACTTAATGCAGGTTTTAATAATGTCTTACAGTAAAAGATACACATATGCCATTTATAAATTTTGGCGGGTTTTTTTTTTCACTGTTTTAAAACTTCTAAATAGTGAGATAATTACCTCATAGTAACATAGTAATGAAAAGTAGATTAGAAAGTTGAAAATGTATCACTGGACATTTTTTGTTTACGTAAGCATACTGTCAACAACTCTGGCTTAGTTATATTTCCCACTGGTTTACTGGGAGTTCCTGTCTTTACTAGAATCTGGCCACATACGTCGAAGCATGCCCAACATGTCACGCTTACAGTACCCTCAGCCTGGCATCCACTCTAGTGACTCCAGTCTTGAGCACCAATCTGCAGGTAGTGCAGATGATCTCAACTTTCTAACAGATGGTCGCAATAATTCACGCCTACCTGCTCCTGGTTATCGAGCAGCTTCCCCAGCTATGGGTGGATTATGGCAGGGTGGTGCGGGAGCACGAGGAGTATCTCCTCAGAGGAGCAACTTACCCACACCACGTCGATCTATTCCTCGGCCTGCTGGAAATTCTGGCAGTCGGACATCCTTGCCCGCACCAAGGAGGTAAGTTAACTGACTGCAAGAATTTCATTTTTATTTCTGTTTTTGTAATTACCATGGTACCTAGGTTAATTTCTGCTGCTAACATTTCCAGTTGTGATTTTGTCAATTTTATATCTCTTGATTTGACTCAAGCTTATTCATGCACAGCGTCAGTGAAGAGAAGTAGTGAAACAGATGTATTCTGCATGTCAGATTGACAGATTGAGAGCTCATGATCAGCAAGAGATTTAGGAGGGTGTGGAGGTCACAGTGTTCTGAGTGAAAGGGAACAAAAATTTATGCTGCGTAGCAGAGATGTGTCACAATTTCATGTGCATAGTAACTTTTTTTTCACTTGGATCTACTGGTGTAACGTCATAAAATAGATAAAATAAACATGCTACAAATCATCATATGCCAGTCAAAAATAGCCTGCTTATACCTCTCATCTAAAGGCAACCGCTTGGGCAATTATAATTCATATTATCATTTTTTTAAGCATTAATATAGTAATATTATTTATTTTTAGATTAGCATCATTACTTTATAATTCAATACATTCATTGTGTTTCAACAGATTAACAAAATATGTTCATCTTAACTAGGGCTTACATTTGAGGTAGGGCTTATGAGCATCCTGAAGAATCAGTCTAGGGCTTATTTTTGGAGATATACAGAATACTAGATGTCATATCTTCTTCATAGACAAGCACAAGCTTGTGCAGTGTTTGTGCTTATTATGTTGTGAAATTAAGATGCCATGGCATAAATTCAGACATCTGGACCTCAAAAATTGATTACATGCCTTTTAATTCTCAAAACTTTTCCAACATTAGGGATTAATTCACATTGGCAATTTGTGAAAGTCTGTTGTCATTAAAATATGTAAAATTTCCTTCATAGCCTTTGTAAAGGAAGAAATGGTATCAGTTGCAACTTGTTTTTTTTTTTCATTTTTTGTCAAGGTCCCAGATCCCATCTCCACGACCACCTTCTTCCCAGGGATCTGATGAAAGTTGGCGAGACGGTTGCTTCTGACAGAAAGTGCCAGTTTAATTTATTCTTCTACCGCTTTCTGTCTTGTGTGAGGAATGCGGCATTTTAACTTATGCATCAGGCAATTCTAGTGCAAGTTGCTGCTTTGTTCTTGATGTACACCATGGTCAGATGGTTGACATTTGGATGTGGAGACAATTGCCTTCTTTTGCTGTGGATGCTGGGAGCCTATGCTTGCTTCACAAAAGAAAAAAAAATCAGTTTACAGAATCTTCAAATAAACTTACAGCTGGTGATTTCCAGTGTGAAAATGTGCTTTCAGCGCTTTCTCTCTGGAGAGATAAAAAAAAATGCCCCTTAATTTGATTTTATGTGTTTGCAGGGCAATTAAGTGTCTTATTCAGAAAATAAGTTCCTTTTGCCTTGATGTCACTTGTTTCGATATAGGCGTAAGTTGTGAAAGTAGCAGTACCTTAATTCTTTGGGGCTTCACTGACTTTACATCCTTGAGAAATCTCAGTCCAGTTGACAGGTTGTGTGAGATTATGATGAATTACAACTGGAATTTAACAATAAAGAATTGTGAAATGTTTGAGGAAGAGGAGAAGTTTTAATAATAATAAGCAGTTTTTTAAAAGAACAGAGTAAATGTACAAAGAAATATCTTTGAAAAATAATGTCTGAAAAATTAGTCGTATGCAGTTGCTGGTCCAACCTTATTGCCAAGCATCTGGAGCAATGGCAGGTGTATTATGTTAATATAATGGATCATGACATGCACACATAGTCTGAGGCCAAGGAGTTCCCAAAAACTGTTAACATAAAAATTCAAAGATAAATTGATGGAATATTTCTTGGTAGCTGCAGGTCCTCTGACCTTTTCCCTACTTTTCGTCAGTGATATTGCATGTAAAAGTTTCTATTAAGAAACAGTGACATGATGTGATTTAAGTCTGTTCAAAACCAGTGGAATATTTGTCTCACTTTTCCATTTTTTAATTCCTTCTTGTGTTGCTGCCCTTTTTATTTGTAAATGAAGTTGAAAAGCCACTTCTAAATGCAACGTTTTTGCTTACTGTTACAAAAAGTGTGGACTATTTCTTTATATATTCCTTGACATTTGTAACTGCAGAGAAAGCAGATGTTATGCTTGCAAATGTTTACGAACATGATATTGACATTATTTGTGTTGGTTGAGAATTGAGATGAAGGAAATATGTGAGTGTATGAAAGCGTTAACATAAATGAGCTGAATTTATTTAGGTCTAATAGCAAGAAAAAATGGAAAACAGGAGCAAAAAAGGATCAAGCACCGATCTCAATTGTAATCCCTATTTTACTTTAGGTTTTGATGAGCAACACATTAGCCTTCTATCGTTCATGCCTCTTCATAGTTTTGCCGTTGTCTGGTGATTAGCATTGTCTGTTTATGAAAAAAAAAAAAAACAGGTATCAAAACTATGTATATCAGTTTATTGTCCTTTGCATTCCTCCAGTTTTTACCAAAACTTTTCGCTTTGTGGAAATAGTAAAAATAATTTCTTTCAGAAGTAAGTTTCATTAGATATGCTTGTCATTACAACCTGCAATCCAGGCAAAACTCTCATGTAAGGGTTTTTGTAGAGAATGTGGTACATGTAAGTAGTTAAATTTGTTGACAAAGAAAAAATTTAATTAACAAATTTCAAGTGCAATCATAATTGGTGAGATTTGAGAGTATGATTTTTGTTTCTTTAAATGACTGACAACTAGCTTTTTTTTTACAAGTGATCCATAAACTTGTGACAATCTTAACCAGACTGCAGCATTGAAGAAACTTCCCTTAGGAATGTAAAAGTGCAGCCCAACAACAGCAGATTTTTAAGGCATTTTTATTTTCTTTAAACATCACCTAACTAGTTCAGTAAGCTTAGACAGTGATTTCATTTTTTGTTAAATCCATCAAATTGCTTGCTGTTGTGATGGGCAAATTAAAGCCCTCATTGGTTCTTGTTTTCATTATTAGGGGTAAATACATTGGCATTTCTTGTTCCCCACCCCACCCCCGCTGCATCTTTCCCCTTCCTGCACTGCTGCTTATGATGTTCAGTTATGTTTTGGTGGATGGTTATGCTCTTATATAAATCTGTTTGGGCTGAAAACAAATGTAATAATGAAGACATCTAAATTACAAGAGGTGAATATTGTATGAAAACCATGTCCTTGAAGAATACAAACCAAGGTATATGAAAAAGCCTGTGATATAAAGAGAGTGGCTTGTTGCTGTGACATCAGTGTCATCATTTTATTGCATGTTGGTCAGTAATCATTGATCTTAATTTATGTGTGATTGTCTATTTAGAAAATAAAAGCTCTTGGAAATTTCCGTTGCGGTCAGTCATGTACAGCATTATAAGCATGTCAATACTACTTTATCATTTTTATTATTATTCAGTTGTCCATCTTCACATGGCTGATGGTTTGAAGAAAGATTTTCCCCCACCCCTTGGTAATGTCTTCCATTTGTAGTCACTTATTATCAAGTAGTCTAGGACTTGCCAACAGTGCATAACTTTAAAGGTTACACCTAGATTGCTTGTTATAATTAAGTTATAGTGATTTGTGAAATATTTAATACATCATTCAGAACAAAGAAAGTAGTTTTCATAAATTATACATTTTTTTTTATTTCCTGTTCTGAGTAATTTTGATGACATCATGGTAGACACATAGCTGCCATTTATCATTTGTATTTGTTAAAATACCAAAATGTGTGCAGGCAATTTTATTGTCAAGATGCATCAATAAGCTAAAGATATTTATATTATTAATGCTCCATAATCACTCTGTGGTTGTCAGCATCTTTGGAAAAAAAAGAATTTGTCAAGATTAGATCACTTAAGACAGATAATGCTGCTAATTTGCAGAGCTCTTAACGAAGGGGATATAGCCTTGTTATGCTATTTCCTAACATGGTGTTTAACCAGAATAGATGTGAGCTGGTGACAGTTGGATGGCTTTATTATTCTTTTATGTTAAAACAGTGAAAGAATGTGTTGGTATGTTACTTTTGAGGCTCCCAAAACAATGTTTTCAAGCTAAAGAACTTTCTGGCAGATCTTGTCAATTTTGTTTTTACATCCGATTCCTAAAAATACACAATTTGGGGAATGTGAACAATAGAATTCAGAGACTTTAAGAAATTTCTTCTTTCTTTATTCGTTTTATCTGCTTTATCTTTTATAAAATTAGCCAATTCATACATCTTATAGGCTTTTGTATGTGAGTGCTCACACCCTTCATAAGTTTGTATTGTGCCATTCAAACCTCGGCTTTTATCCATTGCAACTGATTAAAGATTTGTTTTGCAGCCTTCACAGTTTGCTATCACCAAGCTAGACATTCTTCAAGGTGTGATCTCTTTTTAAAAAAAAACCTGGTTGTGTCATATCAGACAAAGAAATGTTGGAGTGTTTGTAGCTTATGTGTTTGGCAACCCCTCCTCTTTTTCCAGATGGAGAGCTGGGGAGTAAGTGATCTTCATCATCACCCATGCAAAAAATATTTGTATAGACCCTGGGGTTTCCCCCACCCCCACCCCAAATTCCTGCACTTAAAAAAAAAAATTCCTTCCTGATGTAGGTCATTTTTACCTTTTTTATGAGGTATAGGCTATAAGAGGAGAATATAGACTATTCATCCTTTTGAAAGAGATACTTTGTATTTCAGCTTTATATCTGTGGTCAATAGAAAAAACTAAGGAAGGGTGTTTTAGTTCAAATAAAAGTTTACATTTATGGTGTTATGGTCATGGAGAAATAATTCATCTGTGCACTTTATATTTGCCATGAAAAGACTACTTTTTAGAAAATTTCTACACTGTAGGAGAACTTATTATTATTGTAAATTATGGAAATTAAAATGTGGAAACTATCCTTTCTGTAGTTAAAAGCAGTATAGGACACATGGTTATGTAGGTAACAGGCTGGCAGTATGGTGTTCAGTATGCTGTTAGAACTTATAAAAAATGGCTTTCAGGGGATAAAGAATGTTAGAAATTGTACTTTCATATCATTTCATTGTTTTTGAAAATACTGCTGTTGGCTTTCCTGCGATGTGTGTTGGTGTATTTTGGACCTGGTGTCCAGAAAGACATCTCATGTGCAGGACTGTGTTGTAAGAAAGCAGTATCTAACAAGACTACTGCAGTGGTGGTGAGCTGTGTAGCACTACTAAAAGTTTGCAGCTTTTTGGGTGTTGTATAGAATTTATGATCAAACAGGTGCATCACTGGGCCACAGACCATGACTGGCTGATTTCTTTAAATCATGCCTCATCTCTTCTAAGCTTACAATACAAAGGAGGATTCTGCTTAGTATTTACAACACTTAAGAATGACAAGAGGTGAAGATAAAAAGAAATAAAGATGTCTCAGTGCTTAACATTGATTGCTTGTCTTCATTTGACAATTTACAATTTTGTCCAGTTTTGAGGACACCATCATTCTCATTTATACTGTATTAAACTCAGTTTGCGTGCAATCCAAATCAGTTGGACATTCCCACTTCTTTGATTCACATCTGTAAACAAATTGTTAACAAACAGCAGATGACAGTACTCCATATCATCTCCCTAGGAAATGAAATTAAAGTTTAGGGAAAAGAGATAATAGGAAAAATCATGTAGGTGATCCTCAATCAAAGACAAATGCCATATGAAAATGAAGACTAAATTGAAAAGTTAATATTTTGTGAAGAAAATATTAATTTTATTTTGTGAGTAAATGGCTGAGAAAAAATGACCCAATCAAAATGTGCTAAACAGTCCTGTGCTGATGCTTTTGCAAACAAACCAGAGGTGGTGGCATTCTGATAAAAAAAAAAAAAATAGTGACATTGCACTATACATTTCTCAGTCATATAACAGCAAAACTGGAAGAAAGTGTATTGTATGCTGATGTTTGCTTCTAGAAATTAAAAAAAAATATTTTGTGGTCCACCCAGATTGGATCGATGTGAAATAAAGATGGTAATATAAACTACATAATACGATGTTCCAGCCCTATGTCAAGCTCAAAGCGCCACGAATATTGGCAGAACTTTGATATGGGGGGGGGGGAGCTGCGTCATAGGGCGGGCTATGCTATTTTGTGAGAGGGGAGAGCGGGTAGGATCGATGTTTGAGAGGGGTGTGAGGTTGGGCGTTGGTTGGTGGTGTGTGTGATTTATGAAGTGGGGGTAGGGTTTGGGTTAGGCTAGCCACACACACATCGAATTTTCGCCGTGCGCCGTGGACGGCGCGACGCCGTGCATTCCTCAAATGCCGGACTCACGGCGCGCGCCGTCTTGTCCACGGCGTGTGGGAGCACTTCAAGATGGACGATCAAGAGAAAGCGTTGTGTTTATATTTGATTGAAAAACAAAGAAAAAGACGACGAAAAAGAACTATATGGGTACACCCACTAAACATTCAGCGACCTATCACTGGCGCATTCATCAGTCTATTTGCTGAGGTGAGAAGTGATCAAAACAAGTTTTTTAACTATTTCCGGATGTCTGTGAAATCCTTTGATGAGCTCCTTGGCAAGGTGGAAGATGGAATAAAGAAGGAAAATACAAAGATGAGGGACGCTATACCAGCCATAGAGAGACTTGCTGTCACCATAAGGTAAGTTATAAATAAGTAAGGTAAAATAACAAACTCTTTTCAACAATAGTTTCTTTTATTTTAGAAGCAAATCATTTGTTTCATTAATAATCAGCAAAGCTAATGTCCGTCATTGGACTAGTGTCCGAGGCATCACTAGTGTGGTTGACATTTTCTGAAGAGTTTTGTTGCTGATGGATCTCAGGAGCAGAGGACTGTTGTTGGCGGAAAAATCGGTGATTGTAGCCACCAGGTGCAGGGATGGGTTGGTGGCTGAAATTGCCCGGACGCCTACTGTTATGAATGTCCTGCAAAACATGTAATACACCAGTCTGGAAGCGTATCACCTCTTCGTCACTTAACAGATGTAAAGATGGGATTATTCCTTTGAAAAAGTTCATGTGACGGTCTTCTGGTACTGATAGCTTGTTGAGGATCGCCTTTTCCACATCTGTGTATTTTTGTTGTGGTTTTAACTTTTTAGATGGTGGGGTTCCGTCGCTGCTTTTACCAGGCCCATTTTGCACCTCATCGTCGTGTGGTTCACGTTCCTCACACTCTTCGTAGCTGCATATATATCGTGCTGTTGTGCGCTGCTGTTTTTGCCAGAAACGACAGTTGCTGGCTGTACATGTAGCTTTTCACAGTTTTTGCCCCTGATCCAGTTTTGCTTTGTTCTTGAACTTTTTTAAGATACTTGTTCTGTCTGTCTCTGATGTTGGTCCATTTTTTGATCAGTTCCTTTCCTGAAACATAAATAAAATGTATCAAAGAATTTATAGACCGAATAATAAATAATGTGTGTTTATGTATGCATTATGTAAATTATACAGCACTAATATATTTTGGGGTCTGTTACAGGTATTTGGCGAGTGGAAACTCCTTCACGGATTTACACTACACATACCGAATGGGGTCATCAACCATTTCAAAAATTGTAAATGATGTTTGTGACGTATTGTGGAAAACGTTGCTTCCAGAATGTATACCACCACTTACAACTGAGCGCTTAGAGAAAATAGCAAAGGGGTTTCAAGAAAAAACGCAGTTCCCACATTGTGTCGGTGCAGTTGACGGCAAACATGTGCGGATAATAAATCCTGCACACAGTGTCTCAGTTTACTTCAACTATAAAGAGTTTTTCTCAATAATTTTGTTAGCAGTGGTTGATTCAGAATATCAATTCATTTTTGTTGATATAGGTGCTTATGGCAAGGACAGTGACTCGACAATATTCAAGTCAACAAAGTTTTGGACGGATCTTATCGATGGGAGCCTACCTCTGCCAAAGCCTAAACCTTTGGGTACCATCGTCTCCGAGGTAGTTCCGTATGTACTTGTGGGTGATGAAGGTTTCGGAATACACTCCAACTTAATGAGACCATTTGCTAATACATCTCATAGCATTGCTAAAAGAGTGTTCAACTACCGTCTTTGCAGAAGCAGAAGATATGTTGAGTGTGCCTTCGGCATTTTGTCTAACAAATGGAGAATTTTCCATCGACCCCTCAATGTAAAAGAAGAACTAACTAAGAAAATAGTCAAGGCTTGCTGCGTCCTCCACAATTTTGTGAGAGTGCGTGATGGGTATAATTTTGAAGATATCCTCACAGTTGTTGGTTTTGAAGATGTGGAGCATGCCGTAATCAGACGTGGGAAAAAACATGGTGAAGATGTCAGGAAAGTATTTGCAAGATACTTTATCAGTGATGAAGGAAGCGTCCCATGGCAAAACAAAATGATATAAAACATGGACATCAAAAGGAAGAATAAAACATTCATTTTACAAAGTATGAGAGGTTTCACATAAATAGGCCGTAGTTTTAAAATTTGTATTAATGATGATTTTGTATCATTATTTTTTTAATATGTACCTGTATAAATGGAGTTGGAGTTTGATGTACATACATGTGAAATAATGCAGCTTTGCGGTGAAATAAACAGATTTTTTTATATTGTAGTTTAACTGTTTATTACGTAGAACCTAAGTCCAAGGATTAAAATGTTTTTATTTCTTGGCAGTTTTGATCAACCTACAGCTTTTAAAGCTGCTAGCGAGAAAGATTAACCAACAAGTTAATAAATCATAAATCTTACCGTATTTATTTTTTTCTGCTTCATCAAGCTCTTCAAATCTCGGGTTCAGTCTGAGGCAAATCTCCCTCCAAGCATTGTTGGTCTCCGTTCGAGACTTATAATTGTCGAGGGATGTATCCCAAATCACTGGTCTTTCCTGTACCAGTGTTATTAGCACATCAATATCTATATCATATTGATCTAGATCAAACGTATCAACTTGTTCTATGGACATCTTCAGATACAAATCAAGAAACAAATGAACCTCCAGCAACGTGGCAACTGACCATACGAGAGCTCACACGTGGCGATTCAGTGTTGTGCGCATGCGCTAGAGGGAGGATAAACACGGCGCCAGTCGACCCGTGTGTGTGCTCCCATTGGAAGCAATAGTTATCAACGCCCTAGGGACGGCGTTTCGCCGTGACGGCGGTTGATACGCGCCGTGGTGTCCACGGCCGCCGTGGACGGCGAAACGCCGGCCGGCGTCTCATTCGATACGTGTGTGTTGACCCATTGACTTCTTCAGTTATCAAAAAGGCACGGCGCACGGCGAAATTCGATGTGTGTGTGTGTTATATTATAGTGAATTGAGCAGACGACAAATGTTGAGGACTGGTTGAGTGACGTTATGGTGATTGACATGGAGGTATGTTATATGATTGGCTGGTTTTGGGATGGTTTTAATCATGTGATATTTGGTGCCGGAAAGTTTGTTGATTTGATTTCATGTTAGCAGTCGAGAGGAGACAAGATGATGAGTGTGGATGGAAATTTGGGGAAAATTTGTGGTGCAGTTCAGGAGGGTGTAGCGAGGAGACAGCAGAAGTTGAGTGATGTGATAGATTTACGAAATTTTCGGGGGAGGACAAATTTTGTTCATTTCTGAATATCATTTCTCGGATAAAATGGAGTAAGGATTCGAAGAAGACGACATCAGGGGAGTTTAGCGAGGAGACAGCAGAAGTTGAGTGACGTGATAGTGACGTCACTATGTTGCATAGCTCCGCCTACAGGTAAGCCATTTTTGTTATGGCCGTCGCGTGGCCCCCACCCCCACCCCACCCCTATATCAAAGCTGTGCCCCAATATTTACCTGTGTGTACTAAACTTCGAGAAATCTGTGCAGATCACAAATCTAATCTACTTATGACTCATCATCAGAGAATCATTTTGAGATCATAATTTGACTGTCAACATATTTAGCATTAAAATAAGATCTCTGTAACTCATGCCCAACTGAACATTGCTGCTAGTGGGGAAAAAGGGGGGTGACCCTGTCAAACGGCTGATGTAAGCAAGTGGGGAAACGCTCCAATCTTTTAGCACATAGAGGTGACCAGAGCCTTCTGCAGCAGAGATGAAAGTAGCCACACAAAAAAACTGGAGGTCAAGAGGAAAATGAAAATCCACTAACAGCAAAACATGAAAAAAAGGGGCAGAACTTTCATATAGGGGGTTTTAGTAGGTCACGGCGGGCTATGCTATTTTGTGGGAGGGGAGAGCGGGTAGGATCGATATTTGAGAGGGGTGTGAGGTTGAGCGTTGGTTAGTGTGTGTGATTTATGAAGTAGGGTTAGGTTTATGGGTTAGGGTTAGGTTATATTGTAGTGAATTGAGCAGAGGCCAAATGTTTAGGACTGGTCGAGTGACGTTATGGTGATTGACATGGAGGTGTGTAAAATTATTGGGTGGTTTTAGTCATGTGATATTTGGTGCGGGGAAAGTTTGTTGATTTGATTTCATGTTAGCAGACGATAGAAAGTCGAGAGGATTGAAGATGGCGAGTGTGCATGGAAATATGGGGAAAATTTGTGGTGCAATTGTGGATTTCAAGGAAAAGTTGAGAGGTGCAGAGTCTGGAAAGTACAGCAGAAAGAAGTTTAGAATTTATGGAGAAGTGACAAGGTTGTTTGTGTTGAGTTTAGTGGAAGACTTTGATTTGTTTTTTGAGTTTGTACATGAATGTGGAGGAAGGATTCGAAGAAGATGGGGAAGGCGACGTCGGGAAAAATTTTGTTCATTTCTGGATATTATTTCTCGGAATAATTGGAGGAAGGATTCGAAGAAGATGAAGCAGACGATATCAGGGAGTTAAGCGAGGACAGAGAGAGCAGAAGATGAGTGACGTAATAGTGACGTCACTATTTTGCATAGCTCCGCCTACAGGTAAGCCATTTTTGTTATTGCGTCGCGTTACCCCCTATAAGAAAGCTGTTCCAAAAAAGGCACAAATTCTGGGGTAGCTTATCACATCAAAGCTCGTTAGGTGGCGGGACATCAGTGCTCACATACCGTCTTCAAATCCTCCACAGTTCATTTCATAACAATTATCACACCGGCGGGTTCTATGATAAAAGGGAAGCTATTCTACCGAATTTTCATTGGTGACTGGTTACTTCCCTTGAACCGTTGGCTCCCGTTTGCTTCGGGCATTTTCATAGCGCTAATTTAGACCTCATTGCCCCACGCCATTCCCATAAAAAGAGAATCTGGACCGCATTGTCTGATTATTCTATCATTCCAGCCCTGTGACAACAGTGGTCGGAAACCTTTTATTAGACAGTGCTTCAACAACAGGACTTCAACAACCAAGCACCACTTCTGTTTTTATTTTTTTTTACTTTCCTGTGGTTTTTTTTCTTCTTTTCTGTTTTTGCTGCCCAATGAGCATTCTTCTGAATGGATGCTAGCACATTATAAATATACATCATCATCATCGGTCGCCTCTGGTGCATCACTTACACGTCATGCTGTACTCCATCGCAGTAAAAAGTTCTGAAAAGTATTTTTTCCGCCAGATTTCGTTCGTTTTCTCTCCTCAAGATTTTTTAGTCTATTTGTTGATGCAATGATTTTAGACGCAGACATTTTGTGATCAGCGTGTCTGTGGAGACGTACAACCGAAGCTTCAGCAGCTTCCAGAAACATTTTCCCCGATGTTCGTGTCGCTGTGGAGATCACGGACGTGTATTGGTGGAGTGCTGTCTGTCTGCCGAGATCAACGCTTAGAAGTCTGTGGCTTAGCCTCTTGCGAAGTCCTCTGCTGTTAGTCTCGGTGAGCTTAACATAGAAGAACAGTAAAGTTGATGGCAGCTAGTCCTGAAAAAGTCCACTCTCCTCTTATGGATAAATGATACCACACACAGTTGACGAGGTCCCGGCCACTAGTTTTCATTGGATGAGGTCCTCGTTTCGCTTTTGTTCCCGACTCCAGACGGGCAATGAAAGTCAGCTGGAGATGTACTTGGCCACAAGCTGACCCGCCGTCTGCGACCTAACCTCGCCGCCCGACCGGTCATAATTTGTCCATAAAACCAAGGGCGTCGCGAAACCTTTAGGTTTTCCTTTATAACATGAGGATGGGTAATAGTGACCCCACCTTATGTCTTTATGTAAACTATGCTATGACTGTGGGTTTGCTCTGTTAACTGTGGAGTTTCCCTTTAGATTTTAAGGTCCTCAACACCAACCTTCTTTCTTTTGATCTCCACCCTGCGGTCTTCTGAACTATGGCTGTGTATTCTTTGTTAGGAAGGAAACATTACCTCATGACCAGTCTAGGTGATGCCATTTTAACGAGAAAAAGGTTTTGTTTAAGCATTTCATTTTTAAAACAACTGGTTTCTTTTTCATATTTAGAAAAATCAGTCATCTGTTTCCTATTTCTGTGATTATTGCCTCCATTCCTTTTGGCAGCCATGCAGTGTCTCCTGTCCGGACGTTTGCTTTCTAAGCCTAATGGGATGAGTCGTGTTCAGCACGTCTCGACGACTTCATAATCCTTTCTATCCCCACAACAGACACTCGACGCTTATAGGGCTGCAACCTCCGGCTCTGCGGCGTATTTACCGCGTCTCCTCTGATTTGGCCAATCAGAGCGGATCGGCGACCATTCTACGTCGATCTGACAGTTCCTTAATTCCCACTATTACAGCTACCCATTTAGCAGGATTTAAAGAAGCACATTGTGTGTGTGTGTGTGTGTGTGTGTGTGTGCGCGCGCGCGCGTGTGTGTGTGTGTGTTCCCCTGTGAGTGGTTCGTTTTACGTTCGGATGAATGTGAATATTTAAAGGGAATTTCCAGAACTTTCCATAGTATACTACACAAGCAGAGTGAAAGGCTCACGAGCAAAGCGAAGAAGACGAATTTTGAAGCAGACAGACAAAGCGAAGGAGGCAAAATAAAGTGGGTGGGTGGAGATACTCCGAGACCTTATTGAGGAGAAAGTTGTGGGAACCAGCAGGGAATAGAACGCGTTCTACACTACCGAGCGTCGTGAGAACCCAAGACAGCCTATCCTTAATTGCTGTATTGGTGGCAAGCGCCTAACATTCCATATTCGTTTTGAAGTGAGCGACGTGAGATGAGATGATGAGATAAATGTAATTTGGTAAACATATTAAGTTTTGATGGTCACAACAAGAATATGATCATTATCACCGTGCATGGTCGTTAATATTGAACAGCACTGGAAGCGGAGGCTGTGTGTGCTCCAGAAAGGGTAGAACTTCATTTACACATCACGTGATACGCAGCGTGAAACAACTCAATATGATGACATGGAAGAAAAACGCTACCTAATTGCTGGAGTGAGAGGGAATGGAGAGATGCCCGGGTTACACCGCGAGTTTTTTTAAGTCTCAGAAACAAAAGAAAGAAAGACAGCAACGTTTTAGAGGTAAGATTAATAACTTTCTTGAGTGGCGTGCTGATGGTCGGACAAAACACAGTGAGAATCTTTGGCAAGGAGTTTGCGTACGCGTTCTCCAGGAACATTATGTTTTTCGTTGTTTTGTTTGTTTTTTTCTTTGGATAGCTAAGGCGCGCGCTCTAGCCGTCAAGCCCTTAAGGTGTACTCCCCCTTTCCCGCCACGCCACCTTCCGTGATTGTCGGTTGCTCAAGAATGCGGTTTCCCCCATTAACTGCTTGCGTCCAATATTTTTGACATAGGGAACAGACAAAGGAAAAGATGAATCTTTCAAGCGTGAAGATCTGTGGGCAGTCAGCTTCACTAGATCCTGTCGGGCGTGTTAGGTATGAGGCCGACACTGTTGTCGAGGGAGGCCATTACCTTAGTAACACGATAAGCACATACCCGCCCCGGGTAACGTGAGAAGCCGGATAGCGGGCCGTGCAAGTCGGGTGTGACTGACGTTTATGGCTACCTCGGAGGGTAAGTGAATATCCCCACTGATAGGGAGAGGTGCTGTTCCTGTCCCTAGTGTGTAGTCTAGAATGATTTTGCATCCATCCTCTTTCTCCTCCATTTATACGCTAATTATCTTGCGTTCTACTGTGAACTTCACATTTTCTTTGTTAAACTCCCTCCTTATCTCCTTTGATCTGTCGCGTTCTTGATCTCTCTCTCTCTCACACACACACACACACACATGTTCTTTAGATAACCAGTGAGGACAGCGAGCTGCTCTGCTGACAAATAATCTTATAATCTTATTTGTTATCTCTTATAAGATGAGCGGAGACCACTTGGACCAGCTTCTTTAATCATTCCATCAGAAGATCGACTGCAAAGAAAGCCAATCCATAGTGAAGTCTGAATCGCGGCTCTGGGAGATGTTTGTCTGGAGCCACATGTAGTTGGTAGGTGCTTGCTGGTTGGTTAACGCGAAGCACTTAGCTATAATGTTAATATTTTATGCCCAGTTTAATTCATTTTCCCCTCTTTTATTCTCTCCCTTTTAAAAAAAAAAAAAAAAGAGCGAAGCATCCATCTAGCACGTAACGACACATTCTGCACCCGGACCCAGCAGTCTCTCTCTCTCTTTCGTCGGGACTTTGATGTTTCTCAGATTCACTTTACGGTACATTCCTGACGAGTGGGTGATTGTGCTATACAGAAGACATTAAGACAAGTCTCTTACTAAGTTAACACCAGCACCTCACCAGTATTTACATTAACGCACATGTTTACTTGAATCGTTAAGAACACATTAATTAACAATCATTTATACTACAACTTAACTGAAATAATTGTAGAATGTCAGTTCTAGCTAGCGCTGCGAGTGACGGCTTGCAAGTCTCGTTATTGCACTAACAGATCGGCTAAGCGAATGCTAGCCTTATAAAATGTTGGCTCTATAAGCAGGACCAATTTTTGACAGGCATTTTGGACGTGTAGTGAATGAAATTAGCCCTATGTCTGTCCTGCTAAAAAACTAAAAAGTTAGTAAGCAGTTGTCGGAAAGTAATGGACAGATACATTTAGGTGAATGCCTCTCTGTAGGTGGGAAAATGGAAGTCGCTGCGACTTGAAATATTTTTTTAAAGCGAAATTTCCGAAATTCTTTGATGACGATCTTAATACAACAGTGTGCAGTCATATCTACAAACCTCTTCGGCACAGGACGTAGGGTATCACTACAACTTCTCCAGCCTCCCTGCTCCAAAAACTCAGGCAATTTGCATCAGTGATCTTTTGTATCTCAATATGAGTTATCCTTAGATTTGTGTACTTTGTAGACTTACGTTTGTTTCTTGAGTTTATATTAAAATACGCCTTTTAGCACTTTGTTTTACAAGCCTCTTGTAATAGCTGTATAATGGTTTTAATTTAATAATGATGTGAAAGATCAGCTAAATTT
This sequence comes from Marisa cornuarietis, assembly GCA_004794655.1. NCBI lineage: Eukaryota > Metazoa > Mollusca > Gastropoda > Architaenioglossa > Ampullariidae > Marisa > Marisa cornuarietis. Next base: position 2,096,922 of record SMMW01000606.1, read on the forward strand.
TTGTTTCATCGAATTTTTTTTAGATGTAATTCCTATCAACACTACATCATTAGACTAAAAATGATTTTCACATGCTTTCAAATGCAGCAAAACACCTGACTGAATGTGTACTTTTAGATGTTCATGTCAAAATAAAACCTCAATGGCTTTTCTCCCTTATTTATGTACTGATTTTTGCACAGCGTGATGTATTTTGCAGTCCAACCATTTAATGTCATATGAGTCTGGAATGCTGGCAATACAACCTACATGTAACACAAATGAGTTGACAGCTACCCATTCCCCCCCCCCCCAAATAAGTGATTTTTGTGAACGCCATCATAATGTTCTTCAGACAACGTCTGACCTCATTTAATGCTGTGAACTTTATTGGTGGTTAAAGTTAAGGTCGTCATCTAACCTTTGTTTTGGTTACTGAGCAGGGAGATGTTCGAGACCTCACTTTCCTCAGTCATTGAGGCGTTAGAGATCTCACTTTCTTCATTGTCAGTTTTTGTGCATTCACTCATGTGTGAATCTAGAACACCATTTTTAATGATCCTTGTTTTGAAAAAGACTTAAAATACCATGTACGTTTCTTTTTATTATGTATGTGTAATGTCTTTGTAGTGTGTGTGGCTGGATGTGGTTTTAATCCCCAGAGAAGATCTGCCCAGTCCAAGTCCAGTTTGTACTTCCAATAATGGGCTAGCATAGTTAGTACTGATTATATCAGCACTGGCCAACGATCACCATTATTTTTTCCAATATTGAATTCTACACAGATGAAACGTCTTGCTAATGTCAATCCAATATAAACTAACTTTGCACTTAATTTAAGTTGGATATGATTGTACCAAAATGGCATCATTTATTGGGCCAGCATGGGTCAACATTGTAGCAATATTTTGCCAGTATTGAATCCAGCATAAATCCGATTTACCGCCGCCAGTATCAGTCCAGTATAAATCGACTTCGCACTTTCAGTAAAACCCAAGCATCAGGCACCAACAGAGGCCCATGATGGTCGCTGTTTCGGCCGTATCAGGCCATTATTGTGCATTTGGGAAGTACTGCATCATCATCATCATCATCATCAGCAGCAGCAGCAGCAGTAGCAGCACTACCTTTACGACGACTACCGCTATTGTCATTATTAGTAAGCTAATTTAAATGAGATAAAAAAAAAGTTTCGCTATAAGGTGTTAGTCATCGAGTAAAATAATTGTTTGCTTCTTTTGTAACGTGCGTGCTTATTATCCATGCTCACTTTTCCCTAAGCAGACTCTAGCAGAACCTATTCCTTCAGTTTTTCTCTAATACCTGCCAGTCTCAACGCTAAAGTCGTCAAACCCGTAGTCGACGATCGAAGAGACTATGAGGGTGGGTGTGGTGGTTGGTGAAAACTGGGTTTTCCCGGTGACGTATCGGTGACGCAGTGTCACCAAATAACATTCTCCGGCATGCACCGCGCTGACACAGTTTTTACCCGTCTGCGTTCACTTCTCTCGGCTCATTAATTCGAGAAAATATTCAACCACACTCTCTGCAGATTGTAATGGCTCGCGAAACTCTTTTTTCAGGCGAGGATGAATTTTTGATGAGAACAAGTTTTTCTTCGCGATAAAACACTCCTAACAAATTTAAAGAGAGCGGGGGGTGAAAATGCATCTCACTCACTCGCACACATCACTCTCCGCAAAAGGCACGCAACAACAACCAAAGAGCATCTCTAACGCGCATCTTTAAATTGGTTACGGATTACGGGTGGAAAGACGGACTGAAAGACGTCTATGCAGGAGAGAGCTCTCTTCCGTTCACTCTCCTTTCTTCTTTCAGTCTATCCTCATCCCCGTCTGTCTGTTCATCGTTCATCTGCCTGTCTATTTCTTTCTCGTTCCCCCCACCCACACACCACCCACCACCCAACACACACCACCCCTCTTTGTAAGCCACTGGCCCCACCCTTGTTGCCTCTTTCATCTTCCAGTTCAAAATTTTACCTCACAATATCTTCTCTCTCTCTCTCTTTGTTTGGACAGTTTATTTTTATTTTTTTCTCTCTTTCTTGCCCTTGTTTTTTTTTTTTTCTTTTCTTTTCTGTTTCCTCTCGACCGAAAACCTTTACTGCGCAAATTGTCATCCTAGTGTCCGACTTTCACACCCTCTTTCTCGTTATGCTCTGGCGTTTTTGCTCGTCCATTATACATACCCTTCTTCCTCCACTTGATCGCCTTTGTCGGCGGCATCAGTAGCAGCGAACCCCGTGTCAGCCAACAAGAGCGGCGAGATGAAAATGAACTGTCCCCGGGCAGATTAACCATAGGTAATGAGGCTGTAAATCAAATTTTCTTTTTCAATTGTTATACTTGTTCCTGCGCAGAAGATGGGCTGCAGCAGACATCAATTAATAATAATAAAATGTCGCAATAGCATGTGGTGTAGGTGCCGGTCTTCGACTGCCGATGTGCTTTATCGGCAGGTGTGAGCAGAGATTGCAAGGTAAAAAAGTTTAGCAGCTATCACAAATGAACCAGAATGTAGGTTACTGATTTTCTGTCTTTGAGAGCAGATTCGAGCATAAAGGCAATGTCCACTCTTTAAAAAAAGAAATCCCACTGGAGATGATTTAGATATATATATATATAGCAATCGCTGTGACGAAACTGCGGGAAAAGGCCCGGGACTAAATCGTCCGAGGGGGAAAGGGACAGGTCGCTGGCTCGCCTCACTCGCTGTTTCGCACGTCCACACGCAAACACAGACCATATCTCTGCTCACGCGTGCAACCACACTGACAACACGTTGCACAGTACAAATCAAATTATTATTAAGAAACACAAGAAACAAATTATGGAATGAATGATCAGGTCTAACTATACATGATAAATGAAACGACCTGTCGTCAGGCCGGCAAATTATAACTACTAACAAAGTAGACTGGCAGCCTTGCCAATAATTGAGGGACTATAAAAAGCCGTACATAAAAGAAACTTCCCTCTGAAGGTGCCGCGTCAGGGCAAACGATTTACCCTGAGTCCCCAAGACGTCTGCACGGCTCACGTCGCACACCGCTGAGAAAAAGCAAGTGTCTCCACGACTGTCTGCCTCCTCGCCACCTCGTCGTGGATACCCGTAGAATGGCTCTAGCACCCACTGTCCACACTGGCGAATCCTCTTGTCGTGCACAGTTGCCCCCAGGCAACAAACAGTGGCGACAAGGATAAAAATAAGGCACTGTCCCTAACCCGCCTGCACTGTTGCATCCGGTTGCCCCAGGCAACAACAACAGCTGCGACGAAGACTGTTAGGCGACAGTTGTCCGGCACCGGCTCCAGACGACCAAGAATTCCAGGGGCACAGAGACGGCAGTGTTGCAGTTACCGGTATTCCACGTTGTGTACCCTTCTTCTCGTCTGCGAGGACGGCGACCCTTGTTTCACTTTGGTGCCACAGCCTGCAAGTGCCAGTCAGTAGCGCTGTACGTTCGTAGAACGGGCCTCCCTTCTGCAGTCTTACTGGTTACAGCTGATGGCGCTCAGAGACGGTAGTCCCTACTAGATCGATGGGGAAAGGCCGCGAATACCCATCTACCTTAAACTATATACCCAGCTAACCACGTGACTATGGGGCGCCAGGACGGGAATTTTCTCAAATTTGCTATTTCTAGCTATACTTTGCAATGTACAGTTATAGAATGCAATGTATAGCTATACACTGCATTTTATACTTATAGATTGCATTTTATATTTATACAATTCATTCTATACTATAGATTGCATTCTATATCTATACATTGCATTCTATAAGTATAAAATGCAATGTATAGCTATACATTGCAATGTATAATTATACATTGCAATGTATAGCTAGAGAGAAAAACTCGGTAAAAACCGAAGTTTCATTTATATTATACTCAGAAGTTGCTACCCAATTCATTTTATATATACATTTCAATTTTTTTAGCTATAGAATGCATTCTAGCTATACATTTGAAATCTATATTTATAGATTGCATTCTATAACTTCTGACTTGAAATGTATACGGAACGAGGCTGGCTTCGACAAGGTATGATGGCATGACCAAACCACGTACAAAGTCACTGGTTTTATGTCATCTGTATGAGCAGCCTCCTCAGGTAGGTGCTCTCGAATGCCCTGATTCTCTTCCATGTATCAGCAAGCAATGAGAAAGTAGAATGTAGAAAACACTTGTATTCATAAGCCACAAATTACTACCAATGGGTCATTGTGAGATTGGTGTATCCTGGCAATATCTTTAGAAGATAACAAGATTTGGTACAGCAGGGAAGAAGTAAAGCATGATCATGGAGTAGGCTTCCTTGTGTGATGATGGCTGGTTATCAGTGCCACTAAAAAGGCTATATCATGGTGATAAGTGGATATATTAACATCACAAATCAGTGAAGAGAGTTTTAACTTTCTTCGGTCAGTCTCCTTCAGATAAGTTTCAAGTTTCTTCAAGTGACACGTTTCTATGTACACGTCCTCACTGGACTTTACATCATCGCCAAACTATCATGTGTTTTAACATTTTAATACAATTTAATAGTAAGAATTAATAATAATTGAGACAAGAACGAGACATGGACAGTACACAAAGGACGGAAAGATAAACAACAGCACTGACAAGTAATAAAAGACACATTTCTCTCGGATTAAGTGTGATCATGTGGATACCAGCAATCGCCTGACGATTTTATCTACGTTCGTTGATTGATCTATTCTGCTCAACACCTTGATCTAAGAACAGGATGTCATCTTTAGAACAAAACCCCCTGGCATTCCATTAACTGATTTACCGTGTGCATCATTCTTCGTTAACCACCATGAGGTTGCCCAACTGAGATATGTGCATCATCATCATCATCATCATCATCATCATCATCGTGCACCTTATTGTCCTGACTAAATCCGCACTCAGAGTGGGTAAAATACCGCCAGCATACGGCACTCAGTACACCGTATTCTCCTATCCTAAGTATATGTCACGTGACAGTAGTTTACCAATCAAAAGCTACGTCAGCTAAATATGGCGACGTCACGCTTTGTAGGGTTATTGAATGAATCGACATCGCATAGAGACTGCAAATTTTGTTTGGTATAGTCGTATTTATGTTTTATTATAATTTTATGTAGGTAGAGACGTTATAAACAAAAATTTATACAGTGAGATATACTTCCGGTTTTGGGTCTTCCGCCGTTCAGTACACAGTAACAGGATTGCTTATATTTATGTATTCTTGTTCTAATAGAGGTAAGTAAAATTATTTCACTGCGTCATACCTCGTCATAGATACCCATTATTATAGTATCATGACAATTTGGCTCTTTCTGTTTTATTTTCAATATTAAATGTATTTGCATTAATCGTGTGTAGGTACAATGCCCAAGTTCAAGAATGGCGGTGGATATAGCGTAATAAGAAAACGTCCCAAGGAAAAGAAAATGAAAATAAAGACGATCAACCCCTTGACAGGACGAATGGTGACCATTAAAGAGGTACAAGGCTCCTTTTTGTTTCCTGCTTCCTCGCAGCAACCGATCCCAGCGACATCATGCATGGATGCACTTGATTCTATAGCCGTGGGTATGTATGAAGAATTTGCCATTAATGAACTGCCTATAGTAAACTGGAGACAGTTTTTTGTTTTGTTTTTGTTTTTTTGTATTTTTGTATCGGGAGCTTTGCCTGCTCTAGATTATTGTAAAGACCATCTTACATAATGCTGTAGTAAATATCTACAAAACAACATCAACCTAAAATCCCCAAAACATTCATATACAGGAGTTTTAAAAATAATAGATTTTCTTCTTAATATCATAGAAAGCGGTAAAGAGCAGCGACAAGAACAAGACACAGTTGTTGCTGTTTCCTCACAGCAACCAGTCCCAGCAACATCATGCATGGATGCATTTGATTCTATAGCAATGGGTATGTATGAAGGATTTGCCTTGAATGAGCTGCCTTTAGTAAACGGGTGACAGTTTTGTGTTTTCTATGTTTGCATCAAGAGCACCGCCTACATACATTATTGTAAAGGCCATCTTTTGTAATGCGATAGTAATTCTGTATAAAACAACATCAACCTAAAAACCCAAAACATTCATGCACATAAGTTTTAAAAATAACAGATTTTCTTCTTAATGTCATAGATCCAGAAAATGGAGTAAGCTCTTACTGGAAGAAGAAAGCAAATCGTTCTGACAAATGGGAACAGATACGTCAGGAACTGCTGGTGGTGCACACTGAGCTATGTGCTTTTCCAGATCAAAGCCAGTGTATCTGTTGTGGCTTCAATTTACCAACAATCCGCTGCTTGGATTGTGGCAGCCATGCACTTTTCTGTGAGGACGACTTTCTTGAGCGTCACAAGAATGCTGTATTTCATAGCCCAGAAATATGGAATGTAAGGAACACTTAGTATTTTGGGGTTGAGGGGTAAATACATCTGCAACACAATATTTTATGTGGATGTCAACTTCATTTTTTGACAGCTTCATTTGAACATGAAAATTATTAAAGGAATTTCTTTTTTTTTTCCTCAGGGATGTTGTTTTGTGCCGTATGCAGCCAACTTACCTGTGCTCGTGCATAGCAATCACAAGGTACCAACTTGTGCAAAACGTACCAGGGAAATCACTGTGATTGGAATGAGAGGTAAAATATAAACTTGTTTACTGTAAGAAGAAAAGAAAATGACAGTAAAAATGATGTTCTAGGTATGGTATGGTATGGTTTGGTACCTTATCAATGAAAATGTGCTTGTTTATGTGTAGGTGGCCCACAGCTGTTTACTTTTGAATTCTGCTCATGTGAAAGTGACACCATTACATTACTACGCCATCGCCTTTGGGGTTCTTCCCCAGAAATACCGTCTGTTGCATTTAAACTGGATGTCATGGAGTGGTTGCGTGCATTAGTACTTGAATGCCAGGTGTCAGTGAAGGGGTTTGTCAACGCGTTGGCAACCCGACTTAGCAAGATAGAGAACGTGAGCAGCAAGAAGGTTGGTTGTGGCCTTTTTTCAAATTTGTTTTCAGTTTCATTATTGTTACCTCTAGTAATTGAGCACTTTTAGGGTAACGAGACATTTGAATCACATAATGTAATATCAGTCACTGGTCCATGCTGATATTTGATTAGAATGCCAGTAGTACAAGTTTTTAAGTAAGTGGACATCCAGGGCTGACTGTTTGTGGTTCTTAACTAGTATTCCATTTTCTTCCTGGACTACATAGTGATTCAGGATGTATCCCACAAACTTATTCCATATTTTTTTATTTGCACTTTGTAAATTAGCAGCTACAGGTCCTCTGTGTGAATGATTGCATTTGCAATGTTATATGTGTTAGCTCGGAAAGTTCCATTTATGAGCTCTTATAGACAAGTCATTCACTAGTGCAGAAAGTTGCTTTTGGCATCCTGTTTCATCATTACTTTATATTTTTTATTATTGTTATTAGTTTGGCCTAAGCTTGTGTGTGCATTGCAGGTTAATGGAGTGTATCAGGCCCTCGTAACAGATGCATTTACGATGTACATGCGTCATGAGTACCAGTTGCAGCAGGTGCAACACATTGATCCAGATCTTGATGATGGAACTAGTTGTCCTGCCTGTCATGTAAGTTCTTAATATTCAGGAAATGGACTTTAATTATTGCAGGGTAGTAGAGGTTGTGGATGTCAGTTTTTTAATTTTATGCACCAGGTAGTAATAACAGTAATAATAGAAATGTATAAAGATGTATTTACCATACAAACAATTTTTTTTATCTAATATAGGTGGTCAACGAAGACATTGCGTTTAACTCAAAAGACCATGCAACTGATGGAAGTCAGCTAGTGTTGTCTGAAAATGTGAGTATTATTTGCATTGTTTCACTCACTGTCTTTTTCTCTGTCTTATTTACATATGTGTTAATTAATGTTTTGTACTTTGCTGTTTTTTTAATTTTGATCTTGCTTTCTTTCAGAGCCAGATATTTTCATTTGACGCTAATTTTGGGTTATCACGAAAAAAATCTTCTGGAAAAAGCCCTGGCGAACCATTCCACAAAGGGCGGTACTTCATTGACCAAACGGATGTCGATGAGTTCGTTAAAAACTATAGTTGTCACACTAAGAAAGGAGCTGGGGTAAGTCATTCAGAGTGTAAGTTTGTTTGGAATTTAGAGGCTATTTATCATTTATCTGAGATCACGTGGTTAAGCGTTATTATTTTGGACATGTTTACAATAAAATTTGATGGTAAAAAAGGCATGTATCAACAGTCATTGAGATTGTGGTGTCAGAATCATATGGTGTAAGACTGAATCAATCATGTCGTTGTTTTACAGGACTGTAGTGACTTTCAGGCTGGAAGTCATAGATCGAAGTCCCGAACAGACAAGCTGGACGAGACAGCTGTGTTCGGCTGTGCTTGCAGCAGACATGAGTTTCCCCATCGTTTCTTCAGCCTGAAGCATGGTGAAAGGTTATAATGGACTCATTTCTTGATGACTTTTGTTTACTGTTTGAACAGTTCTCATATCTTGTGTTCTTTAAGGGGTTGGTCATACATGGCACAAATATGCATTTAAATATGGTAATAATAATGTGTTTTCAGATTGGGATATGCTGTCTGCCTTATGGAGAAACTTATGGAACAACATCCACAGAAAATTTACATCATGTATGACATTGCATGTGTTCTTTCTGCTCATCTAAAGGTCTGTGTATTTTTGTGTACTTAAAATGTTATTGTATGTATATATGTTTGGCAGGTATGTGGTGTATTTGCTGTAGTGAAAGTTAAACCCTCTTAGCCCATCATAAAAAATATTTCTATGTTTAAAAACATGGGCTTAAAATTTATGATTTTGAAGACGATAGTGAAACTGCATAGCCACGATCTCTGCCGGGTACGCCAGTAAACTGGCTCTTCGGACTCAGTGGGTTAAGAATAATTGTGTTTGCACTAATTTCTTTCAATAAAGGAGAAAGTCTGTGATATTCCTGAAATTTTTTTTTAGTAACAATGTATTGGTTTGCTTATGAGTAGGCCTGAGCGCAAAACATAGTTCTGATGAGACTCGGCTTCCATCAACATAAATGAACCAGTTTGGTGACATGAACATGAAAGACCTCCAGGAACAGGGTTCATTTTATGAAATCATCATTGTCACAGACTGACTGCCAACTGGCTTCAACATACCTTTAAATTCAGGAGTCTAAGATACTACTGGTTTTATTTTGATTTTTTTTAAAATTATCATCTGATGTAAAAGTCTTTGTGGTGCACAGTTAAAGTAATGGTTGAAATGTATCAAATAATTATGTTGCAGAAAAGCAACAGTGGAGAGCTGCCATCAAACATACAATTTCTGTTGCCTATTTTCCACAGCTTTGGCCATAAGATGGCATGTCAGGTAACATCTACAGACAGGACCAGATTTCTTTTATGTATCATGATTCCAACAACCTATGGTCACTCCAAATGAGGGGTCCTTTTTAAAATGTATCACCCCAACAGCAGCAAACAGGAAGTAACAACGTTACATCATTGTGCTAACACTGAAAAACATGTAAATAAATGAAAAACAGTGAACAAATGTGAAAACTTCATCAAAAATAAACCATAAAGGTATTCACAAATGCAGTGGCTCATTTTCTTGTTGGCAACAGTCCTGTGGTACCAGTTAGGTCTTCATATAAAGCTACTGATATTTTTTTACAGCTAGAGTACGGACCACGAACAGCAGCTGGGATAGGGCTCACAGATGGAGAAACTGTAGAGCGCCTGTGGTCGTACCTCAGAAAATTTTCTTCAATTACGAAAATGATGACGCCACAGAGAAGAGTGGATTTGCTAACCGATGCACTCCTCCACTATGCTTCAAAGCTACGAAAGCGATTAGGTTAGTAAAAAAGAAAGTGTTTTTTCTTGTATTGTTTTTTTCTTGTGCAGTTTATTCCTATATTTTGTTTGATGGTTTGAGGAACAAGCTATATGACTCATGATTGCTGAGTCAAAAAAAGCAATAGGAAATCTTGATCATAATCCTGCATTATCATTTCTTGCATTCATTTGCACTCTTACTTGACCAGATTGGTTTGTCGTAAAAATATATTTCTGTATGGTTGACAGGCAAACATCTTGAGCAGAAATTCACAAAAGCAGAGACCACCAGACAAGACTCTGAGGGTCGATTTCAGGATCTGACACGGTCATTTCAGGGTAATTAGGCATGTTTGTTTTTCGATGCTTGTTTGCTATAAGCTATGACAAACCTTCCTCTTATCATCAGATGATTTTTGTAATTGCAAGTATTTTTGTTATTCATTTAACAGAACCTGTGGATGCTGCAAAGATTTTGCAATGGCGCCATGAAGAAAAAGCAGCGTGCAGGAAAAATGATGGTAATTTGTAGTACTTTTGTCAGTTGTGTTATTTTAGTAAGGAAAATTAGAAGACAGTGTGATCTAAAATAAGCTTTTTTTACTTTACTTTTCCACAGCCTAAATATGCACCAAGTTAAATGGAATTACAACAGAACACCTTGACTTGTCTAGATCAGTAATTGTTCAAGTCTGTAATGAATATGACTTCTTCTTTCTTGTCTATTTGTCAGTGTCTTCCAACGAGAAGGACAACTACATGATCACATTATTTCAACTGTATCAAAAACAGTAAGTTTCTCTCTCCAAAAAATGTATTCCCTCTGTCCCATAGTCAGGCAAGGCTAATTTTGTACACATGCAGCCAAGTTATAGCCATAACAAGGCTTTTTCATGTCTGTGGTCATTTAAAACCATGTTTGTTTCTTTCTTATCAGGGAAATATGTTTCATTTTGTGCTTTTCATTTGACCTGTTCAGGTATGTATAGAGAAGAGAATAAGTGACAGTCACGCATGCAGTAATACAAATTGCTATCTTGTGCAGGTCAGCTTCTGGACCTTCAGAAGAGTCTGCTGAAAGCAGCACTGAACTAAGTGTGTACGTAGACTTTTTCCCCTTGTGATACTACATGAGAAAATAACAATGTATGGTTGGTCATTTTGTATCTGTTAATAACATGAAATGATCATCTGAAATGCAGGATTAGATGTACAAGTTGTATCACTAATAATCAGACCTGTAACTGTGACATTGCATTACAATTTTTATCTACCTTCCACATAGACTGGCAGCCAAGGTTACAAGGCTCGAAAACCAGCATGGCTTCGTGCAGCCCTCAAAAGACAGCAGCCAATACAAAGAAATGCTCACATCAGCTGTTGTGTGCAAACGAAAGTTGGTCCTCGAGCAGATGAGGGCAGTGTCTTCCGAAAGAAGCTACAGTCTGATGCAGCTGGCAGAAGCTCGTGAGTAAACATCTTACCTTCTCACTGGTTTTCCAAAGGGGCAAACATGATTGCTCAGGCTTAAGTCAATCAAAGTACTCATGGTAATTTAAAGTAGCTATTACTCCTACTTTGCATGTGGGGAGAGAGAAGAGAAATCTGGAATTTTGTCTCATGTAGATATGTATCAAACACCACTGTATTTTCTGTGTCACTGCTCTTATCCAAAAGTAAATAAATACTTAGTAAACTAGCAAAACATAAACAGACTTCATACATGTGATGTCACATTTTCAGGTGGCCAGGAAATGGCCAAGAGAATGAGTGGTGTTGTGACCAGACACAATAAGAGATTAAAGAGTCTTCTCACCACCTATAACAACTTTGCTCCTGTGGAAGGACTTGAGACTCTTCCTGCAACTCTCCAGTTTGCAGATGTTGCTGACAGAGGAAGTTGGGTGTATGGTGTTGTTCCCGAAACATCAGCAGTAAAAAGAAAAGTCATTCAGCTGTCTGATCTCATGATCAGATGTGCTGAAGAGAAAGGGTTGCTCAAAAGAGATGCAGCAGCAGCCCATTCCTGGTACAAACTCAAGCAAAGACAGTGCCAGGAACATCTTGATAGATTGCCAAATCTTTCTCAATATGACCGTGGCTGCCGTGCCTTGATATTTCAACACATGTTTCACTTTGAAAACATGTTGGGTGAATTGGAACTATTAACATTTGCTGAGTTCACTGCACTTCCTAAGCCAGCTTTGCAGTTCCTGTCAGCACCTCATGAAGTTCCTTCTGTCGATACAGACGTGCAAGAGCTGTCAGAGCTGGAACTCGAAGAAGTGATGTTCCTGCTTCAGCAAGGTGAAGAAAATCTGGAGGAAGAATCGGACGATGAAGAAAATGTGGATGAGTGATGTATTTTTCCTTCTCCAAGATTTGTGTACAATGATGTATCTTCCAAGATTTTTACCTGCCTGTGACTTTCACCACATGTATAGGTTTAACCTCATCCCATTTCTGTACGAACGTTTTGGTATATGCTTACTAGAAATAAATTTTCCACAAATTAGTGTTCGCAAATGACAATTTATTTCTAGTAATAACACTTGCTCAGCTGCTTTACATACACCAAAATGTTCATACAGAAATGGGACGAGGCTAAATCTATACTTGTGGTGAAAGTCACAGGCAGGTAAAAATCTTGGAAGATACATCATTCATCCAGATCAGACTCATTGTCCGATTCTTCCTCCAGATTTTCTTCAGATTTACCCTCGGCTGTTTTCAAATGTCCAGTTTTCTTTCTTATGATATTTCTACATAGAGCAATCAAAAATGCTTAGAATAACTTGTGTACATGAAAATTGTTTTTGGGTTGATATGGAACACACTTTATCTTGAACATGTGCTCCTCATCATTTGGATTATCAAGGCACAGTGCAGTGAACTTTTAATTCTGGTGGTAAATGAAGTGCAAATCATACTACACACAAAAGTGATTCAAAATTATTTAACTACTGCCTTGTATTATGGGAACATTTTAAGTATTTAGTAACAGTCTTCCTACTTCTCACAACAGCAATTCTTGTTGCTCATTTCACACATTTCTTGTTGTCTGCTGATATTTCCAGATTCACATCATACACCCAGCTTCTTCTATGACGTAGATCTGCCTTAAAAATATTCTAATGTTGTGATTGCAAATTTTTGTGTATGTTTGGCTTGCTGAAATGCACTTACTACCTTGTAAGTAGAATTTGTTACATTGCTTGTTGGTTTTTCTCTATAACTTTCCACACTTTCAAGTTATATTTATTCATTGGGATTGTTGTCAGTATTGACAATTTTTGCATGGAGTGCAATCGAATGCACATGCACTTTTTTTTATTAACTGTCACCCTACTGAAATAAAATGATTTTATCAAGTTCTGTTTAAAAGCATAACAGTTAAACTTGACCTTTTCAGGTCAAAAAAGAATACCTGCCCTTATCCCCAATAATTCTCTTTTCATTTTAACCACTAGACCAAAATTTTCACAAATAACAAGCATTGTGGCAGATATGACCCAATTTTATTACTGTATGCACTGTTACTGAATGTTGCTACTAGGCAACACAAATGTCATACACACAAGCCACAAGATAACTTTCAGCAGCAAAAACAAGCCATTCATTACAGTATATACATATATACCTCCGGTTCAAGATGAGGCAAATACAAGAGAAGTACTGATCTCAGTCCTGGAGCAAAGTAGGATAGCAGTAAGAATATCTGACAAATATTTGATGCATAGGCCTAAGTTAAAAGATTTTGATATAAAAACCATTGTTGATTATGTTTCTTTTTTCTGTTAAGCTTGTAAAAAGCATCCTTTTCTATGAAAAATTTGTTTTGTTCCTAAAATTCCATTTTTCACTCTTTAGATTGCATCGAGCTATGTGTGTTGATGTTTTAATGAAAGTTAGCACATTTGCTTGTTGATGTGCCTTAAGCCTGTTACAGGAGAAAACCCATACAACTTCTTGCATAATTATTTTAATTTTGTAATATGAAAGTTGTGAATTTTTTATGTAACTGTGTGAATATAAGATGGTAACGGCTTGGGCTGTGTAGGATATGATGTTATGAACTCATTATTTGGTATACACTGCTGCTATTGTAATTATGTTGTAAGTGAATATATGAAATTGTAAAGACATTATAAATGTGGATGGTAATAAGTTTTTTAATTTGGTCTCTGTGATCATATTCTTTTTTGGGCATGTGTTTGTGCAAACGTGCTCTTCAGGGTTTTTCATAAATGTAATAAACAATTGTCATTGGCATTTTGGCTAGCTTTGTATGTTTTTGATATGATACACAATTATTGTGTGCCTATTGCTTTATATCTTGCCTATCCAAGTAAAGAATGAAGGATGACCATTTTCATGTCATGCCAAATAAATACTACTGTATCATATAATCTTGTATTTCTTGTCTTCATTCCATGGTTCATCTTGTCATGTCATGCCCAAAGACAGGTCCAGTCATAGAGTAAGCAGTTAGCTTGTCATCGGATGCCTGGTTGAGGAAATGACGTGTTTTAATGTCTGGTGTTCATAGCAGTACCTAGTGTTGTGCCTGTCTTCTGCACTTGCGCTTTAAGGCAGCAATGGTTGGTTCAGAGGTGGTGGTGGGGGAAGTGGTGTTTTACGGCAAGTCAGCAACTAAGGCTAGACAACGGTAAGGCAGTCAGCCCTGTAAACAGATGCCACATACAGAGAAAAAACAGCGCGCTTGAGACGAGAGCTGAACCCAGGACAGCCAACCTTCACTGTATTGGTGACAGGCGCTAACTGCCCTCTGCTATAGGAGGAAGAAAATGACCATCTGCTACGCTAACCCTAACCATAACCTTCAGCTCGAAAAGAGCGTGCTCTTAGCCCTTAAGACAAGAACGAGACATATAGAACATATAAAGGACGGCAAAATAAACGGCAGTAGTGATGACTGATAAAAGATGACTAATGAAAGAGAAACGCAAGGGGGAATCGGAAAACAAGAAGTAAGAGATCATGATTCTGTAGAGGAAGACGAGCAATTAAGGGAATAGCATTGTGTAGACCATTGCTGGGAGTAATGCTCAAAGAAAACGTGTGTCTTTATTGCACTTTTTACGATTCAATGGCAGATACAGGTGGCGGATATGGAAGCGGATAAAGTTCCATCGGTCTGCTGCACAGTATCTAAAACTCACGTCATCATATGTGGTTCTATGTTCTGGAACCCTAAGTATAACCCTAAAGCCTGACCCTAAGCACTGGTGACACAGCATAGACCTAAACCTTAACTCCTGGGGACAGAATACCCCTAACCCTAGTGACACACCCTCTCTGATTCCTAACAATTGTGAAACAGCATAACCCTAACTCTAAATCCTCCCTCTAGTAACAACCAAACTCGAAACCCTAACCCTAGTCACACATCATAACCCTCACCCTCATCCTTACCCATAACCACTAACCCCAAACATTAACCCTCACCCTAACCCTAAAACCTAACCCTAACCCTAAATCCTAACCCTAGGGACACCGTAACTCTAAGCCCTCATCCTAGTCCCACGGCATAACCCCAACCCTGATGACACATCGCAACCCTAAATCCTAACAATGTTTTATGCTTTCGTATAGACCTGCCCCCCATAATCTGTTCGTGACACTGGAGCAAATGAAGTCTGGTACCCTTCTTAAGCGCTTCTCACCTCACGTAAATTATGCGTTACGTCATTTAGCGCGATGCCGACGCAAGCGGAAAGCACTAGGGTCTACTCACACTCGCTATACTCACCACAATCGCGAACCTACTCACTCTCTCATATTGCACACATCTGTGACAGTGCCCGAGGAGCCTGTTCGTACAGTGCTAATCTCCTACAGTGAGCGCAAAAGCGTTTACTCTGTTCAGAGCATGGTTAATTGCCACCTAGGATGATGCAGAAACCCTCTCTCATAACAGTGAAGCGGCGCAAGCATGTCTGGCACAGTCATGTAATCTAGATCGAGAATATTGTCTAAAATCGTCCTTCATGGTATCTTGGATGGGAAACGTAGGTCGACACCGATGTCCAATGCAGAGGAAATGGTTGGTCAAAGCTTGGATGGGTTTTCCACCTCACCATTACCTAAGACAGGCTGCGATTTAGCAGCCGCTGCATCTACGAGCCATGCTGCGCCCTTCGTCCCCATTACGACACTGGCCATCTCTCATACAACTTAATGTCTAGAAGTTACCAACCCCCACCCACCTTCCCGCCGGAGTGCTGATCCGCCCCTGAAAACAAATTCCGGATTAATATGTGATTGTGCTGTGTGCTATGCGGTGCTGCTGCTGTGTAATATGTGATTGTGTGTATACACGCGCGCACCTCAAGGCTGTTTGATCCCCGCTTCTGTTTATTCTGTATACCAACAGTTGTCGCATTAACCATGAGGGTCAATACCTCGTCTAATTCTCTGATGACACAGGACTGCTGTCTCTCCGTAGCGGGCCAGCAGATACCCATGGTGTAGCTTTGATGAGAATTTCTGAGAACTTAATGTGAGTAAGACCAAAGAGATGGTCTTTGATTTCCGTCGAAATTCTTCACCAAAGCCCGTAAGTGTTGTCCACGACAAGGAGGTGGAAATTGTTCCTGCTTTTAAATAAATACCTGGGCATGATCTTCCACAGGCGACTTAACTGGGATGTCAACATCCAACCTGTCGTGAAGAAGGCTCAGCAGCGCCTCTACCTTCTCCGGAAGCTGAAGTTTTTCTCTGTCTCCCACCAATTTCTTCAGCTTTTTTACAGATCGCACATAGAGAGCGTGCTGTCCTTCTCGTTTATCTGTTTCTACAACAGTTTATCGGTGAAGGACAAGAGCAGCCTACATCGTGTGATATCCACCTGCTCAAAAGTCATTGGGACAGCCCAAACTACTCTTCAGTCTCTATATAACAGGCAGACATTTCTGAGAGTGTCTGCACTTCTTCGTGATGACAGGCATGTCCTCAGATGTTCTGTTTATCTACGTACATATCATATGTGTACATATGCCTACTTCATGCTTCTCTGCATCTTGTGCTCACAATGTATTTAATGTTTATTATATTACATGTATGTTTGGTTACTGTGTCATGAACACGGACTAAAACCCACTCCATTCCTCAGTCCAGCATACCAGACTGTCACTTTCTTCCTCTAAACCGAACATTGCTGCCCGAAAGCGCCAGAGCAGAGGATACTCTGAAGACCAGACACCAAAACACCTCCTTTTCTCAACCATCATCAACTTTAGACATAGCAACAACCCACTGATATGTCCGCCGAACTCAAGGGAATCATTCAAGGACAAGCTACCAGTAAGAACTGCGTTCTCTATGACTTGACCTGGCTTTCAGCACGACACACAGCAAGATGAACCATGGAATGAAGATTATATGATACAGTATGCTTGCTCTTATTTGACAAGCCATGAAAATGATCATCTTTCATTCTTCAGTTGGATAGGCAAGATATAAAGCAATAATTGAGACAATTTTTTTATTCTATCAAATACATAAAAGGGCACTAAAATGACAATTCTTGCATTTATGATGAATCCGGGAGAGCACTTTTGCACAAACACATGCCACAAAAGAATTTAATCATACAGACCTATTAAAAATGAATAACCACCCACATTTATAACCTATTTACCATGTCATACATTTAATTAGAATATAATTGCAATACCAAATAATCAGTTCATAACATATCCTCATTAATACCCACACAACCCAAACCCACTACTATCTCATATTCACACAGGTACACAACAAGTGTCACAACCTTCATATTACAAAATTAAAATAATAATCATACAATACGATATATAGGTTTTCTCCTGTAATAGGCTCAAAGCATATCAACAAGAAAATGTGCTTTCGTGCACACACCAACACCATGAAGAACACACAGAGCATCATGTAATCGACAGCTACTAAAGAGGGAAAAATAATCAACAATGGCTTTTATATGCATCAAATATTTGTGAGACATTCTTGCTGTTATCAATTTTTCTCCTGCATTTGCCTGATCTTCTCTGGGAAGTGTGCATACATATACATACTGTAATGAACTGCTTGTTTTTGCTACTGAAAGTGACCATATGCCTTGTGTGTATTAGGTTTGTTTTGTCTGTCTTTTTTATTTATTTTCAGTCCCACAATGCCAAATATTGTATTTCTCCTGTGTATCATCAGTATACTGTCTACTGGTATATTATACGTATATTAATGTCCATGGTGTATGTGTATGTACATTATGAAATTAAATACAAAAGGAAAAGAGTTTAAGTACCCAGAAAGAAGCCCCATCAGTCAGCTTTGTTAAACAGATGGCACATGTCAATTAAAACTGTAAGTCTTTAAAGTACAAAATGCCCAGCAGCAGACAGTGTTGGAAAACACCTCAAGCATCATCAGTAACAAGCTGCTGTAGTCTGCTACTGATTGTTAGGTCTGCTTTTCTTCCTGAAACATTAAGTTAAAGGTGAAATTTTTACCAAGACTTTGTTCCAAGCTTTACCAAGAAACGAACATCATCTACCATTTTTAGACATTCTTAGTGCAGCTGGCACCAATGCCATAACATACTCTTTTTCATCTGCCTATAGAGGCTCATGCTGATACATGCCCTTGACTGATTAGCTGACATGGTTAAGTGTTGCAATTACCTGTTCCTTAACAAATAATTTCCCAGTGCAAAAGAAGTCCTTTTGACTGCTGTCTGTTGTGCCAAAAAGCTGTCAATATTGCTCCTTGTCACTGGCTTCAGCCCAGCCAACTCTTGACTGAAGTACTGCTGGACAGCTAGTACTTCTGCTGCTGTCCATAGAGTTCTGGATCCTGCACAATAACATGAAATAAGAGTTGTGATTCAGAATCAACTAAAATACTGCTGGCATCTGAATAATATATTTGTTGCTAGGAAAAATGAATGTGGCTGAATAAGGCTGTGGACTTATGCACAATGGACATTGTCCATTATCAACTGAGAAGATATGTACATCACTGCACTTGCCGTTACAGTCAGCCATAAAAGTGGAACAGTTGTAAAATATGTCCTTTTAAAATATATTGACCAAGAATTATTACCTTTTCCTCCCCTTTTTCCCCCCGATTGCTGGTTTTGGTGGTGCTTTGCAAGATTCGTGACTGCACCTACACACAAATGAATAACCAGAGGTGAAAAGCTGCCAGAAAGGAATGATTTTATCAATGTCTGCCCTGCACAATACTTACTATAAGACATCGGTTTAATTCATAAAAGACCTATCAAATTTCACCTTCATGAGGTAACAAACCAGTAGCCTGAACATTGTGACGACAAAGCCTGTGTTGGTTTACATTCTCATGATGCCGACATGACTACAACAGGGTGTTTCTTGTTTACATTTGATGCTGTCACAGCATTTGGAACTGCTGATGGGCAGCACAACAGTGATCTGTTTAGCTAATCTTAGACATTTTATCCTACAAGTATTTCTCTGCTTCGACATAATCAAGATAAATGTTTTTTTAAACAAGATGGAACTAACAACAGACAAATCTTTTCATAGATACATTTCATTTTTGATTTCTTTCTTAAAAAATCAGTTGCCTTACTAAGGTTCACAAGGTTGGTCGGTGCCAGCTGTGGTTGCCTGGTCAGAAAAGAACACAATATGATCAATATAAATCACTAGACCTAATTTTCTGAGTAAATTTAGAATCTCAAAAGTTCTGCAAAAAATGCTAATCAATCATACATTCCTCCAGGGCGATTGTAAATGTGATAAATACAAAAATACAAGTTCTCGGTACACTGATAGCATTTACATAAAATTCATTAGAGCACCATAAATCTGGCATCAAAATGAAGCAATTATAAATTTATGATTGGGCTCTTGTTTCCCCAGCTACTTTTAGGGATGGGTAGGCCCATTGGGACCCTACATTGCTCATGTTGGTCCTGTTATATTTGTCTCTAAAATCCCACTGCTACAATGTACTGCATTCAAATATACTCACACAGGGTGTTCCACTGCCGAGGATGGCAGCTCTTCGGCAACACTGCACAATAATAACACTTGTGTCAGATGGGATACATCATTGTACCATAAATGGGGCTTGAAACTGAAGAAACCATAGAGTTATGCATGATGCCATCTCTTACTTTTTGATCATTTTTGTTAGTACCAATTACTGAAAAGAAAGCCACGGTTGCTATTTTTACATAAATTGTATTTTATAATTTGTTGTAGTGAAATTTACTTACATTTCTTTGGCAAGATCCTGAGGCTGGCCTCCATCAGCACTGCCCACCGATAG
>SMMW01000607.1:0-13549 GCA_004794655.1 Marisa cornuarietis
AGTGAAGACCAACTAGTTTCTATGAATGATACAGTCTATTATGCATGTTCACACTTACTATTACTGCTTTTAACCAAGTTGCAGTCAAATCTTTTGTGGATTCTCAAAATTTTCTCAATATTCGGTTATTTTGACTGTCGCGAAGTAAAACTGGTTCCTAAAACAAGTTTGGGAAGAGATCTTGCAAAAATTCCAGCAGATTACGTGACTGTATAGTGTAATATAGACAAAGATGCTGCTCACTGCTAATTTTAAACATATTTTGACAAATTTTATTGAGAAATGTAAAATGATGGGTCATTTCTTAGTTTTACGCATTGCTTTACGTATAGTTCACTCGAAGACTTAATAGAGGGAAGGGTGTAGCGGCGACACAGTGTGCATACCTCTCTGTCTCTTGTAATACATGGTAACAGGGGTTTTTCAAGCTCCGCGTGCTGTCCGTGATAAGCAGGAACCTATGTCAAGCTTGGCGGCCGTGGTTAGGATGTTGAAGCAGCGCTCTGTACCCGTCGTTCTCGTGCAATACCTAGGAGCACGAATGTTTCATGATCCACGTGCTGTCCATGCTATATCAAGTTTGGCGTTAGCTGTTATTTAACCCTTTAACTGCCAACTCCTTTAATTCAAGTTATATTCTATATTCTTGTTGACGTAAATGCTGTAAAGGTTGTTCCTGCTATATTTTGATGAACGTAATCTTCGTAGAAAAGTGAAGACCAACTAGTTTCTATGAATGATACAGTCTATTATGCATGTTCACACTTACTATTACTGCTTTTAATCAAGTTGCAGTGAAATCTTTTGTGGCTTCTCAAAATTTTCTCAATATTCCGTTATTTTGACTGTCGCGAAGTAAAACTGGTTCCTAAAACAAGTTTGGGAAGAGATCTTGCAAAAATTCCAGCAGATTACGTGACTGTATAGTGTAATATAGACAAAGATGCTGCTCACTGCTAATTTTAAACATATTTTGACAAATTTTATTGAGAAATGTAAAATGATGGGTCATTTCTTAGTTTAACGCATTGCTTTACGTATAGTTCACTCGAAGACTTAATAGAGGGAAGGGTGTAGCTGGGACACAGTGTGCATACCTCTCTGTCTCTTGTAATACATGGTAACAGGGGTTTTTCAAGCTCCACGTGCTGTCCGTGATAAGCAGGCCCCATGTCAAGCTTGGCGGCCGTGGTTAGGATGTTGAAGCAGCGCTCTGTACCCGTCGTTCTCGTGCAATACCTAGGAGCACGAATGTTTCATGATCCACGTGCTGTCCATGCTATGTCAAGTTTGGCGTTAGCTGTTATTTAACCCTTTAACTGCCAACTCCTTTAATTCAAGTTATATTCTATATTCTTGTTGACGTAAATGCTGGAAAAGTTGTTCCTGCTATATTTTGATGAACGTAATCTTCGTAGAAAAGTGAAGACCAACTAGTTTCTATGAATGATACAAGTCTATTATGCATGTTCACACTTACTATTACTGCTTTTAACCAAATTGCAGTGAAATCTTTTGTGGATTCTCAAAATTTTCTCAATATTCCGTTATTTTGACTGTCGCGAAGTAAAACTGGTTCCTAAAACAAGTTTGGGAAGAGGAGTTGCAAAAATTCCAGCAGATTACGTGACTGTATAGTGTAATATAGACAAAGATGCTGCTCACTGCTAATTTTAAACATATTTTGACAAATTTTATTGAGAAATGTAAAATGATGGGTCATTTCTTAGTTTTACGCATTGCTTTACGTATAGTTCACTCGAAGACTTAATAGAGGGAAGGGTGTAGCGGCGACACAGTGTGCATACCTCTCTGTCTCTTGTAATACATGGTAACGGGTTTTTCAAGCTCCACGTGCTGTCCGTGATAAGCAGGAACCTATGTCAAGCTTGGCGGCCGTGGTTAGGAAGTTGAAGCAGCGCTCTGTGCCCGTCGTTCTCGTGCAATACATAGGAGCACGAATGTTTCATGATCCACGTGCTGTCCATGCTATGTCAAGTTTGGCGTTAGCTGTTATTTAACCCTTTAACTTCCAACTCCTTTAATTCAAGTTATATTCTATATTCTTGTTGACGTAAATGCTGTAAAGGTTGTTCCTGCTATATTTTGATGAACGTAATCTTCGTAGAAAAGTGAAGACCAACTAGTTTCTATGAATGATACAGTCTATTATGCATGCTCACACTTACTATTACTGCTTTTAATCAAGTTGCAGTGAAATCTTTGTGGATTCTCAAAATTTTCTCAATATTCCGTTATTTTGACTGTCGCGAAGTAAAACTGGTTCCTAAAACAAGTTTGGGAAGAGAGTTGCAAAAATTCCAGCAGATTACGTGGTGTATAGTGTAATAAAGACAAAGATGCTGCTCACTGCTAATTTTAAACATATTTTGACAAATTTTATTGAGAAATGTAAAATGATGGGTCATTTCTTAGTTTTACGCATTGTTTTACGTATAGTTCACTCGAAGACTTAATAGAGGGAAGGGTGTAGCGGCGACACAGTGTGCATACCTCTCTGTCTCTTGTAATACATGGTAGGGTTTTTCAAGCCCGCGCTGTCCGTGATAAGCAGGAACCTGCGCCGCTTGGCGGCCGTGGTTAGGATGTTGAAGCAGCGCTCTGTACCCGTCGTTCTCGTGCAATACCTAGGAGCACGAATGTTTCATGATCCACGTGCTGTCCATGCTATGTCAAGTTTGGCGTTAGCTGTTATTTAACCCTTTAACTGCCAACTCCTTTAATTCAAGTTATATTCTATATTCTTGTTGACGTAAATGCTAAAAGTTGTTCCTGCTATATTTTGATGAACGTAATCTTCGTAGAAAAGTGAAGACCAACTAGTTTCTATGAATGATACAGTCTATTATGCATGTTCACACTTACTATTACTGCTTTTAATCAAATTGCAGTGAAATCTTTGTGGATTCTCAAAATTTTCAATATTCCGTTATTTTGACTGTCGCGAAGTAAAACTGGTTCCTAAAACAAGTTTGGGAAGAGATCTTGCAAAATTCCAGCAGATTACGTGGACTGTATAGTGTAATATAGACAAAGATGCTGCTCACTGCTAATTTTAAACATATTTTGACAAATTTTATTGAGAAATGTAAAATGATGGGTCATTTCTTAGTTTTACGCATTGCTTTACGTATAGTTCACTCGAAGACTTAATAGAGGGAAGGGTGTAGCTGGGACACAGTGTGCATACCTCTCTGTCTCTTGTAATACATGGTAACAGGGGTTTTTCAAGCTCCGCGTGCTGTCCGTGATAAGCAGGAACCTATGTCAAGCTTGGCGGCCGCGGTTAGGATGTTGAAGCAGCGCTCTGTGCCCGTCGTTCTCGTGCAATACCTAGGAGCACGAATGTTTCATGATCCACGTGCTGTCCATGCTATATCAAGTTTGGCGTTAGCTGTTATTTAACCCTTTAACTGCCAACTCCTTTAATTCAAGTTATATTCTATATTCTTGTTGACGTAAATGCTGGAAAAGTTGTTCCTGCTATATTTTGATGAACGTAATCTTCGTAGAAAAGTGAAGACCAACTAGTTTCTATGAATGATACAGTCCATTATGCATGTTCACACTTACTAATACTGCTTTTAACCAAATTGCAGTGAAATCTTTTGTGGATTCTCAAAATTTTCTCAATATTCCGTTATTTTGACTGTCGCGAAGTAAACCTGGTTCCTAAAACAAGTTTGGGAAGAGATGTTGCAAAAATTCCAGCAGATTACGTGACTGTATAGTGTAATATAGACAAAGATGCTGCTCACTGCTAATTTTAAACATATTTTGACAAATTTTATTGAGAAATGTAAAATGATGGGTCATTTCTTAGTTTAACGCATTGCTTTACGTATAGTTCACTCGAAGACTTAATAGAGGGAAGGGTGTAGCGGCGACACAGTGTACATACCTCTCTGTCTCTTGTAATACATGGTAACAGGGGTTTTTCAAGCTCCACGTGCTGTCCGTGATAAGCAGGCCCCATGTCAAGCTTGGCGGCCGTGGTTAGGATGTTGAAGCAGCGCTCTGTACCCGTCGTTCTCGTGCAATACCTAGGAGCACGAATGTTTCATGATCCACGTGCTGTCCATGCTATATCATGTTTGGCGTTAGCTGTTATTTAACCCTTTAACTTCCAACTCCTTTAATTCAAGTTATATTCTATATTCTTGTTGACGTAAATGCTGTAAAGGTTGTTCCTGCTATATTTTGATGAACGTAATCTTCGTAGAAAAGTGAAGACCAACTAGTTTCTATGAATGATACAGTCTATTATGCATGTTCACTCTTAATATTACTGCTTTTAACAAAATTGCAGTGAAATCTTTTGTGGATTCTCAAAATTTTCTCAATATTCGGTTATTTTGACTGTCGCGAAGTAAAACTGGTTCCTAAAACAAGTTTGGGAAGAGATCTTGCAAAAATTCCAGCAGATTACGTGACTGTATAGTGTAATATAGACAAAAATGCTGCTCACTGCTAATTTTAAACATATTTTGACAAATTTTATTGAGAAATGTAAAATGATGGGTCATTTCTTAGTTTTACGCATTGCTTTACGCATAGTTCACTCGAAGACTTAATAGAGGGAAGGGTGTAGCGGCGACACAGTGTGCATACCTCTCTGTCTCTTGTAATACATGGTAACGGGTTTTTCAAGCTCCACGTGCTGTCCGTGATAAGCAGGCCCCATGTCAAGCTTGGCGGCCGTGGTTAGGATGTTGAAGCAGCGCTCTGTACCCGTCGTTCTCGTGCAATACCTAGGAGCACGAATGTTTCATGATCCACGTGCTGTCCATGCTATATCAAGTTTGGCGTTAGCTGTTATTTAACCCTTTAACTGCCAACTCCTTTAATTCAAGTTATATTCTATATTCTTGTTGACGTAAATGCTGTAAAGGTTGTTCCTGCTATATTTTGATGAACGTAATCTTCGTAGAAAAGTGAAGACCAACTAGTTTCTATGAATGATACAGTCTATTATGCATGTTCACACTTACTATTACTGCTTTTAACCAAATTGCAGTGAAATCTTTTGTGGATTCTCAAAATTTTCTCAAAATTCGGTTATTTTGACTGTCGCGAAGTAAAACTGGTTCCTAAAACAAGTTTGGGAAGAGATGTTGCAAAAATTCCAGCAGATTACGTGACTGTATAGTGTAATATAGACAAAGATGCTGCTCACTGCTAATTTTAAACATATTTTGACAAATTTTATTGAGAAATGTAAAATGATGGGTCATTTCTTAGTTTTACGCATTGTTTTACGTATAGTTCACTCGAAGACTTAATAGAGGGAAGGGTGTAGCGGCGACACAGTGTGCATACCTCTGTCTCTTGTAATACATGGTAACAGGTTTTTCAAGCTCCGCGTGCTGTCCGTGATAAGCAGGAACCTACGTCGTTTGGCGGCCGTGGTTAGATGTTGAAGCAGCGCTCTGTGCCCGTCGTTCCGTGCAATACCTAGGAGCACGAATGTTTCATGATCCACGTGCTGTCCATGCTATGTCAAGTTTGGCGTTAGCTGTTATTTAACCCTTTAACTGCCAACTCCTTTAATTCAAGTTATATTCTATATTCTTGTTGACGTAAATGCTGGAAAAGTTGTTCCTGCTATATTTTGATGAACGTAATCTTCGTAGAAAAGTGAAGACCAACTAGTTTCTATGAATGATACAGTCTATTATGCATGTTCACACTTACTATTACTGCTTTTAACCAAATTGCAGTGAAATCTTTTGTGGATTCTCAAAATTTTCTCAATATTCCGTTATTTTGACTGTCGCGAAGTAAAACTGGTTCCTAAAACAAGTTTGGGAAGAGATCTTGCAAAGATTCCAGCAGATTACGTGACTGTATAGTGTAATATAGACAAAGATGCTGCTCACTGCTAATTTTAAACATATTTTGACAAATTTTATTGAGAAATGTAAAATGATGGGTCATTTCTTAGTTTTACGCATTGCTTTACGTATAGTTCACTCGAAGACTTAATAGAGGGAAGGGTGTAGCGGCGACACAGTGTGCATACCTCTCTGTCTCTTGTAATACATGGTAACAGATGTTTTTCAAGCTCCGCGTGCTGTCCGTGATAAGCAGGAACCTATGTCAAGCTTGGCGGCCGTGGTTAGGATGTTGAAGCAGCGCTCTGTGCCCGTCGTTCTCGTGCAATACCTAGGAGCACGAATGTTTTATGATCCACGTGCTGTCCATGCTATATCATGTTTGGCGTTAGCTGTTATTTAACCCTTTAACTGCCAACTCCTTTAATTCAAGTTATATTCTATATTCTTGTTGACGTAAATGCTGTAAAGGTTGTTCCTGCTATATTTTGATGAACGTAATCTTCGTAGAAAAGTGAAGACCAACTAGTTTCTATGAATGATACAGTCTATTATGCATGTTCACACTTACTATTACTGCTTTTAATCAAGTTGCAGTGAAATCTTTTGTGGATTCTCAAAATTTTCTCAAAATTCCGTTATTTTGACTATCGCGAAGTAAAACTGGTTCCTAAAACAAGTTTGGGAAGAGATCTTGCAAAGATTCCAGCAGATTACGTGACTGTATAGTGTAATATAGACAAAGATGCTGCTCACTGCTAATTTTAAACATATTTTGACAAATTTTATTGAGAAATGTAAAATGATGGGTCATTTCTTAGTTTTAATCATTGCTTTACGTATAGCTCACTCGAAGACTTAATAGAGGGAAGGGTGTAGCGGCGACACAGTGTGCATACCTCTCTGTCTCTTGTAATACATGGTAACAGGGGTTTTTCAAGCTCCGCGTGCTGTCCGTGATAAGCAGGAACCTATGTCAAGCTTGGCGGCCGTGGTTAGGATGTTGAAGCAGCGCTCTGTACCCGTCGTTCTCGTGCAATACCTAGGAGCACGAATGTTTCATGATCCACGTGCTGTCCATGCTATGTCAAGTTTGGCGTTAGCTGTTATTTAACCCTTTAACTGCCAACTCCTTTAATTCAAGTTATATTCTATATTCTTGTTGACGTAAATGCTGGAAAAGTTGTTCCTGCTATATTTTGATGAACGTAATCTTCGTAGAAAAGTGAAGACCAACTAGTTTCTATGAATGATACAGTCTATTATGCATGTTCACACTTACTATTACTGCTTTTAATCAAGTTGCAGTGAAATCTTTTGTGGATTCTCAAAATTTTCTCAATATTCGGTTATTTTGACTGTCGCGAAGTAAAACTGGTTCCGAAAACAAGTTTGGGAAGAGAAATTGCAAAAATTCCAGCAGATTACGTGACTGTATAGTGTAATATAGACAAAGATGCTGCTCACTGCTAATTTTAAATATATTTTGACAAATTTTATTGAGAAATGTAAAATGATGGGTCATTTCTTAGTTTTACGCATTGCTTTACGTATAGTTCACTCGAAGACTTAATAGAGGGAAGGGTATAGCGGCGACACAGTGTGCATACCTCTCTGTCTCTTGTAATACATGGTAACAGGGGTTTTTCAAGCTCCACGTGCTGTCCGTGATAAGCAGGCCCCATGTCAAGCTTGGCGGCCGTGGTTAGGATGTTGAAGCAGCGCTCTGTACCCGTCGTTCTCGTGCAATACCTAGGAGCACGAATGTTTCATGATCCACGTGCTGTCCATGCTATATCAAGTTTGGCGTTAGCTGTTATTTAACCCTTTAACTGCCAACTCCGTTAATTCAAGTTATATTCTATATTCTTGCTGACGTAAATGCTGGAAAAGTTGTTCCTGCTATATTTTGATGAACGTAATCTTCGTAGAAAAGTGAAGACCAACTAGTTTCTATGAATGATACAGTCTATTATGCATGTTCAGACTTACTATTACTGCTTTTAACCAAATTGCAGTGAAATCTTTTGTGGATTCTCAAAATTTTCTCAATATTCCGTTATTTTGACTGTCGCGAAGTAAAACTGGTTCCTAAAACAAGTTTGGGAAGAGATCTTGCAAAAATTCCAGCAGATTACGTGACTGTATAGTGTAATATAGACAAAAATGCTGCTCACTGCTAATTTTAAACATATTTTGACAAATTTTATTGAGAAATGTAAAATGATGGGTCATTTCTTAGTTTTACGCATTGCTTTACGTATCGCTCACTCGAAGACTTAATAGAGGGAAGGGTGTAGCGGCGACACAGTGTGCATACCTCTCTGTCTCTTGTAATACATGGTAACAGGGGTTTTTCAAGCTCCGCGTGCTGTCCGTGATAAGCAGGAACCTATGTCAAGCTTGGCGGCCGTGGTTAGGATGTTGAAGCAGCGCTCTGTGCCCGTCGTTCTCGTGCAATACCTAGGAGCACGAATGTTTCATGATCCACGTGCTGTCCATGCTATGTCAAGTTTGGCGTTAGCTGTTATTTAACCCTTTAACTGCCAACTCCTTTAATTCAAGTTATATTCTATATTCTTGTTGACGTAAATGCTGGAAAAGTTGTTCCTGCTATATTTTGATGAACGTAATCTTCGTAGAAAAGTGAAGACCAACTAGTATCTATGAGTGATACAGTCTATTATGCATGTTCACACTTACTATTACTGCTTTTAACCAAATTGCAGTGAAATCTTTTGTGGATTCTCAAAATGATCTCAATATTCCGTTATTTTCTGTCGCGAAGTAAAACTGGTTCCTAAAACAAGTTTGGAAAGAGATCTTGCAAACATTCCAGCAGATTACGTGACTGTATAGTGTAATATAGACAAAGATGCTGCTCACTGCTAATTTTAAACATATTTTGACAAATTTTATTGAGAAATGTAAAATGATGGGTCATTTCTTAGTTTTACGCATTGCTTTACGTATAGTTCACTCGAAGACTTAATAGAGGGAAGGGTGTAGCTGGGACACAGTGTGCATACCTCTCTGTCTCTTGTAATACATGGTAACAGGGGTTTTTCAAGCTCCACGTGCTGTCCGTGATAAGCAGGCCCCATGTCAAGCTTGGCGGCCGTGGTTAGGATGTTGAAGCAGCGCTCTGTACCCGTCGTTCTCGTGCAATACCTAGGAGCACGAATGTTTCATGATCCACGTGCTGTCCATGCTATGTCAAGTTTGGCGTTAGCTGTTATTTAACCCTTTAACTGCCAACACCTTTAATTCAAGTTATATTCTATATTCTTGTTGACGTAAATGCTGTAAAGGTTGTTCCTGCTATATTTTGATGAACGTAATCTTCGTAGAAAAGTGAAGACCAACTAGTTTCTATGAATGATACAGTCTATTATGCATGTTCACACTTACTATTACTGCTTTTAATCAAGTTGCAGTGAAATCTTTTGTGGATTCTCAAAATTTTCTCAATATTCGGTTATTTTGACTGTCGCGAAGTAAAACTGGTTCCTAAAACAAGTTTGGGAAGAGGAGTTGCAAAAATTCCAGCAGATTACGTGGTTGTATAGTGTAATAAAGACAAAGATGCTGCTCACTGCTAATTTTAAACATATTTTGACAAATTTTATTGAGAAATGTAAAATGATGGGTCATTTCTTAGTTTTACGCATTGCTTTACGTATAGCTCACTCGAAGACTTAATAGAGGGAAGGGTGTAGCGGCGACACAGTGTGCATACCTCTCTGTCTCTTGTAATACATGGTAACAGGGGTTTTTCAAGCTCCGCGTGCTGTCCGTGATAAGCAGGAACCTATGTCAAGCTTGGCGGCCGTGGTTAGGAAGTTGAAGCAGCGCTCTGTGCCCGTCGTTCTCGTGCAATACCTAGGAGCACGAATGTTTCATGATCCACGTGCTGTCCATGCTATGTCAAGTTTGGCGTTAGCTGTTATTCAACCCTTTAACTGCCAACACCTTTAATTCAAGTTATATTCTATATTCTTGTTGACGTAAATGCTGGAAAAGTTGTTCCTGCTATATTTTGATGAACGTAATCTTCGTAGAAAAGTGAAGACCAACTAGTTTCTATGAATGATACAGTCCATTATGCATGTTCACACTTACTATTACTGCTTTTAACCAAATTGCAGTGAAATCTTTTGTGGATTCTCAAAATTTTCTCAATATTCGGTTATTTTGACTGTCGCGAAGTAAAACTGGTTCCTAAAACAAGTTTGGGAAGAGATCTTGCAAAAATTCCAGCAGATTACGTGACTGTATAGTGTAATATAGACAAAAATGCTGCTCACTGATAATTTTAAACATATTTTGACAAATTTTATTGAGAAATGTAAAATGATGGGTCATTTCTTAGTTTTACGCATTGCTTTACGCATAGTTCACTCGAAGACTTAATAGAGGGAAGGGTGTAGCGGCGACACAGTGTGCATACCTCTCTGTCTCTTGTAATACATGGTAACAGGGGTTTTTCAAGCTCCGCGTGCTGTCCGTGATAAGCAGGAACCTATGTCAAGCTTGGCGGCCGTGGTTAGGATGTTGAAGCAGCGCTCTGTACCCGTCATTCTCGTGCAATACATAGGAGCACGAATGTTTCATGATCCACGTGCTGTCCATGCTATGTCAAGTTTGGCGTTAGCTGTTATTTAACCCTTTAACTGCCAACTCCTTTAATTCAAGTTATATTCTATATTCTTGTTGACGTAAATGCTGGAAAAGTTGTTCCTGCTATATTTTGATGAACGTAATCTTCGTAGAAAAGTGAAGACCAACTAGTTTCTATGAATGATACAGTCTATTATGCATGTTCACACTTACTATTACTGCTTTTAACCAAATTGCAGTGAAATCTTTTGTGGATTCTCAAAATTTTCTCAAAATTCGGTTATTTTGACTGTCGCGAAGTAAAACTGGTTCCTAAAACAAGTTTGGGAAGAGATGTTGCAAAAATTCCAGCAGATTACGTGACTGTATAGTGTAATATAGACAAAGATGCTGCTCACTGCTAATTTTAAACATATTTTGACAAATTTTATTGAGAAATGTAAAATGATGGGTCATTTCTTAGTTTTACGCCTTGCTTTACGTATAGTTCACTCGAAGACTTAATAGAGGGAAGGGTGTAGCTGGGACACAGTGTGCATACCTCTCTGTCTCTTGTAATACATGGTAACAGGGGTTTTTCAAGCTCCACGTGCTGTCCGTGATAAGCAGGCCCCATGTCAAGCTTGGCGGCCGTGGTTAGGATGTTGAAGCAGCGCTCTGTACCCGTCGTTCTCGTGCAATACCTAGGAGCACGAATGTTTCATGATCCACGTGCTGTCCATGCTATATCAAGTTTGGCGTTAGCTGTTATTTAACCCTTTAACTGCCAACTCCTTTAATTCAAGTTATATTCTATATTCTTGTTGACGTAAATGCTGTAAAGGTTGTTCCTGCTATATTTTGATGAACGTAATCTTCGTAGAAAAGTGAAGACCAACTAGTTTCTATGAATGATACAGTCTATTATGCATGTTCACTCTTAATATTACTGCTTTTAACAAAATTGCAGTGAAATCTTTTGTGGATTCTCAAAATTTTCTCAATATTCGGTTATTTTGACTGTCGCGAAGTAAAACTGGTTCCTAAAACAAGTTTGGGAAGAGGAGTTGCAAAAATTCCAGCAGATTACGTGGTTGTATAGTGTAATAAAGACAAAGATGCTGCTCACTGCTAATTTTAAACATATTTTGACAAATTTTATTGAGAAATGTAAAATGATGGGTCATTTCTTAGTTTTTCGCATTGCTTTACGCATAGTTCACTCGAAGACTTAATAGAGGGAAGGGTGTAGCGGCGACACAGTGTGCATACCTCTCTGTCTCTTGTAATACATGGTAACAGGGGTTTTTCAAGCTCCGAGTGCTGTCCGTGATAAGCAGGAACCTATGTCAAGCTTGGCGGCCGTGGTTAGGATGTTGAAGCAGCGCTCTGTACCCGTCATTCTCGTGCAATACATAGGAGCACGAATGTTTCATGATCCACGTGCTGTCCATGCTATGTCAAGTTTGGCGTTAGCTGTTATTTAACCCTTTAACTGCCAACTCCTTTAATTCAAGTTATATTCTATATTCTTGTTGACGTAAATGCTGGAAAAGTTGTTCCTGCTATATTTTGATGAACGTAATCTTCGTAGAAAAGTGAAGACCAACTAGTTTCTATGAGTGATACAGTCTATTATGCATGTTCACACTTACTATTACTGCTTTTAACCAAATTGCAGTGAAATCTTTTGTGGATTCTCAAAATTGTCTCAATATTCCGTTATTTTGACTGTCGCGAAGTAAAACTGGTTCCTAAAACAAGTTTGGGAAGAGATGTTGGAAAAATTCCAGCAGATTACGTGACTGTATAGTGTAATATAGACAAAGATGCTGCTCACTGCTAATTTTAAACATATTTTGACAAATTTTATTGAGAAATGTAAAATGATGGGTCATTTCTTAGTTTTACGCATTGCTTTACGTATAGTTCTCTCGAAGACTTAATAGAGGGAAGGGTGTAGCTGGGACACAGTGTGCATACCTCTCTGTCTCTTGTAATACATGGTAACAGGGGTTTTTCAAGCTCCACGTGCTGTCCGTGATAAGCAGGCCCCATGTCAAGCTTGGCGGCCGTGGTTAGGATGTTGAAGCAGCGCTCTGTACCCGTCGTTCTCGTGCAATACCTAGGAGCACGAATGTTTCATGATCCACGTGCTGTCCATGCTATATCAAGTTTGGCGTTAGCTGTTATTTAACCCTTTAACTGCCAACTCCTTTAATTCAAGTTATATTCTATATTCTTGTTGACGTAAATGCTGTAAAGGTTGTTCCTGCTATATTTTGATGAACGTAATCTTCGTAGAAAAGTGAAGACCAACTAGTTTCTATGAATGATACAGTCTATTATGCATGTTCACACTTACTATTACTGCTTTTAATCAAGTTGCAGTGAAATCTTTTGTGGATTCTCAAAATTTTCTCAATATTCCGTTATTTTGACTGTCGCGAAGTAAAACTGGTTCCTAAAACAAGTTTGGGAAGAGGAGTTGCAAAAATTCCAGCAGATTACGTGGTTGTATAGTGTAATAAAGACAAAGATGCTGCTCACTGCTAATTTTAAACATATTTTGACAAATTTTATTGAGAAATGTAAAATGATGGGTCATTTCTTAGTTTTACGCATTGCTTTACGTATAGTTCACTCGAAGACTTAATAGAGGGAAGGGTGTAGCGGCGACACAGTGTGCATACCTCTCTGTCTCTTGTAATACATGGTAACAGGGGTTTTTCAAGCTCCACGTGCTGTCCGTGATAAGCAGGAACCTATGTCAAGCTTGGCGGCCGTGGTTAGGATGTTGAAGCAGCGCTCTGTGCCCGTCGTTCTCGTGCAATACCTAGGAGCACGAATGTTTCATGATCCACGTGCTGTCCATGCTATATCAAGTTTGGCGTTAGCTGTTATTTAACCCTTTAACTGCCAACTCCTTTAATTCAAGTTATATTCTATATTCTTGTTGACGTAAATGCTGGAAAAGTTGTTCCTGCTATATTTTGATGAACGTAATCTTCGTAGAAAAGTGAAGACCAACTAGTTTCTATAAATGATACAGTCTTTTATGCATGTTCACACTTACTATTACTGCTTTTAATCAA
>SMMW01000608.1:0-19814 GCA_004794655.1 Marisa cornuarietis
TCTCTGGTTTCCTTTTCATCTCTTTTTTGCCATCAATGTAGTATAGAAATATGCAAACTATGTTGAAACATAGTCAATGTTATTATTTTACTCGTGTAATAAAATGTTAAAATATACTTTAGGGACAAGAAAGAGTTTGATGGTAAGAGCAGACAAAGCACAAAAGAAACAAGCTGTTCATTATAAAACTTTAGACACTGATCCATCAATACAAAATATTTAAAAACCTGTCATGAGTCACAGTATATATATTGCAGCAACCACACAAGTCTTGCTGTCTTGGCACTAAAGCATAGGAACGTGTCGGAAAAAATACAAAAAATTTATTCTCATGAATCTAGGTATTTGTATGGTTGTGTCTAGTAAAGAGAGAGCAACGATCTCATTTCTGCTGATTTAATGTTTACTTGGGTAACAAAGTGGTTTTCCCAAGTGAAGTAAATTTTCCAAAATAGCAGTGAATAAAGTGTTGGGAAATTAGTTTATTTTAATCTGAGAACTATGATAACACGGACCAGGAATGTAATCTGGAAATTTGAGGATAAGGAGTCTCTTTCAAAATTTTAACATGTAAACTGTTTCTGTGAATAAAAGCAGAGATATAATGGTATACTGGTTATATTACACTATCTTCAAAGCAATATTCTTTTAAGGTCAAGCACATTAGTAGACCATGCTTAATTACTTTAGCCTATATTTGGCAGTTGGTATGTTTAAAAATGCGTGTTTTACATGTTATTCGTTCTAATAATTGTAAATGTACTGTTACAAGTTTTGACTTGAAAAGCTGTTGGTGTTTCTACCAAACAGATTAAGAAAGATGTTTTTTATATGTATTTATAAACATGCTAGATCAGAATTGCAGTTTTCTATTACTAGTTAATTGTAAAATTACATATTAGTTTGATCTCATTTTCCCCTCTGAGGAATTAAATTCTGCACTGGATTATAACATGATGTAAACACTGGCTACAATTGTAGGTGCTGGTGACTGACAATGAGAAAAAACATGTTGCATAGTCAACATTGTGTGCTAGCGTCCAAACTCCTAATATGTGTTGGCATATTGCATACAACATGTATTTAACGTGTACAGAAATTTAGTAAAGTAAATAGACTAAAGAACTTCGAAATTGATTTTTAATGTCAAGTAAGTAATACATTTTCATCTTAAAAGTCGTCAAGAGGCTATCATCGACTTATTTATACATTTAGATCTGTACTCTGTGTGTGCAGTGATTTAAAAATAATTTCTTTTTATTGTACTGAAATTTTCTTTACTTACAACTTTGTTTTAGTATAAATTGTTAGTGCATAATTAGTTCTGGTTTGATGTGCATAACTGTATTCATTTAATAGTTTTATTGGGAAATTATAAGAAAAAATGAAAACTATTGAAAAAAGGAGCAACTATTTAAAAAGGAATGTCATTAATATAAAAAGCTTTAATTTCAAATACTTTCCTCCTGCGAATATCTTAATTCTTAAACGTTATAAATTGCCTAATAAATTGCCTAAATATTTCGAAAAATTGATCTGGTGTG
Source organism: Marisa cornuarietis (assembly GCA_004794655.1). Lineage (NCBI taxonomy): Eukaryota > Metazoa > Mollusca > Gastropoda > Architaenioglossa > Ampullariidae > Marisa > Marisa cornuarietis. The sequence continues at coordinate 1,545 of SMMW01000608.1, forward strand.
TGTGTATTTATATATATATATGTAATGCGCGTGTGCGTTTTTTCATTCATTTATAATATTACCATTTATAATCTTGATCCTCACTTCATTAAGTCGTTTAAGGGGTAAAAGCAGGCCTGGGAACTCGAGAGCCGCATGCAGTCCCTCGTGAACAACATCAATGTCACGGGACATTCATATACACAGCGAATCCACGTTTGTTTTCTGATTTCTTTCGCTGTGTGTGTGTGTGTGTGTGTGTGTGTGTGTGTGTGTGTGTCATTTTGTTTCCTTATGTCTTAATCTGCTTTTCCATGTATTATATTGCAGTAAATAATTCTAAAAATGCTAAACTAACAACAGATGTAAAATAAAAGGTATATAACAAGAACAAAACTAAAATTGTAAAGTACCTGGTCATCTCAGTAGGTAAGCTAGGTAAAAATACCCAAACAAAATAAAATTGCATGATACCATGTAATCTTACAAAGAACAGTGTGAGATATTAAGGCCACTAACAGTGAATGTGCAACCTCAACCATGCCTTAGCTAAGGGAGATAACCGCTTGCCAGACTAAATGCTATTTATATTGTTCTATTGATTGTGGCTTCTTGCCAACAATGATATCACTCCTGACAGACAGACAGACAAAGGGAAGTGCAGCAGTGTCCATTGCTCTGGTTTTCGATTTTCTCTGGTTGCAGCCTGGCCATTAAAATGGACAGAGGTAAGACAATCAGTGCCATTAAGCCTTGTTCTGTTAATTTTTTTCAAGATACAAATATACGACATCATTTTTATTCATTTAAGCTTGATTTTTCTAGTTTCAGTTTTTTTGCATTTTGTGTAATAAAAAGTACAATTGTCACATGTGTCAGAACCAGCCCATTTTAACCAATTAAACTAAAGATTATGGATCATGTGTTGAAGTCTTAATCATAAAGTCTTTAATCATGTGTATCTTCTAAGAGAGTTGAATCGAAAGTGAAAGTAGAGTGATTCTCGGGAAGCATACAGAAATCGCAGCGTATTTTTGTATTGACTTCGACGCAGTATCCAGGAACTAGTCTCAATAATGTAGGGGGGAATAACCCGAATCGAGAAGATGAAGTAAATAAAATTGGTGAAAACCATTGTAATTACTTATTTAATATACTTCGGAAATACAAGTGTACAATTTAAGAATAAAATCAACAGAAGCCATGTTTCGTTTTTTCTGTGTGCACGCTGTAAAGTGTATGTGCATAGAGTTTATGGCTCTCACTGTGTGTGTTTGTAACATACGTGAGATAACAAAACGCAAAGGTAATACTATAAGTACGTTAGTAATAAAACAAAGTGTGGAGATGTGACCTTGTTGATTTGTAAAGAAATAAAGTACGATTTAACTGATATAACTATCGACATTAAGTAATCTCTCTGAAATATCGCGTGCATTATTTATCTGAGAGAACCACTTTATTCTTTTCAAGCTGAAAAATCTTGGCGACAGATGAATCTTCGCTCAGCGCTCGTCTACTCTGTACGCACCTCTTGATCCCTACACTCCCAGCATCTTCTGTTTCGAGCCAACATGTTTGACGGTTTTACCACCTGTTTGAAACAAGGACCAACGTGACAAATATGCTATTTTTGTGAGGGAAGAGCTTACATAATTAGGAACAGAGTGTTGTTGTTGTTGTTGTTGGCTTTGAAAGGGAAAGTGCTTCCACCTCTCGGTGATTTCGCACTGTGGGGGATGGGGTCTTTGGGGAGTGTGGGGAAAGGGTTGCTGTTTTGTGGTGCTTGATGCGTGGTTTCACTTTTGTGCGTGCCCTCTATTTTTGTTGGTGTTTAGGTTTTCCAAGTGTGCATGGGTGGTGTATTGTATTTGTGCCCTCTTTATCCATTGTTGATCTGCCAAGTTTGCATGGGTCGTTACAGTGTTGCTGCCCTCTTTCCTCCTGCTGCTGCTGCTGCTGCTGCTGCCGTTTGTTGCCAGTGTTTAGGGGTCCTGCCACGTGTACCGTGGTGGTGTATTGTGTTTCTTTGTTGGGTTCCATGTATTGCTCTTCCTCAATTAAAAAAAAAATTATTTTATTTTATTTTTCCAGTGTGGATGGCTATGTTATCCTGTTTACCCCTATTCTTATTTTATATTAGACTAGAGTTTGGGTGGCTTGTTGCTATTACTACTACTAGTGACAGTATACTGTTCCATAGTTCTTTAGGTGGGTTGAGGCAGTTTCTGAGGTTTAGTCCCAGTCTATACTTATCTAGTAAATGTTTTAGTTCTTCTCTCTCTGGTTTATTTTCATTGCATTCCAACAGTACATGCGGGGTGCTAAGTCTGTCCCCACATGCACATGAAGGTGGGTCTTTATACATTTTATAATATTCTCCACTAAGCCTCATTCTGGTTATTTTAGTTTGGTCCGACCTGATTGACGTTAGGTACATGAAGGTGAGACTAGGCTGTTCGTCTGGAGAGTGTAAAAGGGTTGATTGAATTTATATTTACAGTAACAGGATTTGCTTCATATAATTGTTTTAAATGTGAATTTAATGGTTAACAAACACAAAAAATCTATTTCTCTCTGGTTTCCTTTTCATCTCTTTTTTGCCATCAATGTAGTATAGAAATATGCAAACTATGTTGAAACATAGTCAATGTTATTATTTTACTCGTGTAATAAAATGTTAAAATATACTTTAGGGACAAGAAAGAGTTTGATGGTAAGAGCAGACAAAGCACAAAAGAAACAAGCTGTTCATTATAAAACTTTAGACACTGATCCATCAATACAAAATATTTAAAAACCTGTCATGAGTCACAGTATATATATTGCAGCAACCACACAAGTCTTGCTGTCTTGGCACTAAAGCATAGGAACGTGTCGGAAAAAATACAAAAAATTTATTCTCATGAATCTAGGTATTTGTATGGTTGTGTCTAGTAAAGAGAGAGCAACGATCTCATTTCTGCTGATTTAATGTTTACTTGGGTAACAAAGTGGTTTTCCCAAGTGAAGTAAATTTTCCAAAATAGCAGTGAATAAAGTGTTTGGAAATTAGTTTATTTTAATCTGAGAACTATGATAACACGGACCAGAATGTAATCTGGAAAAATTTGAGGATAAGGAGTCTCTCTTTCCAAATTTTAACATGTAAACTGTTTCTGCGCGTGAATAAAGCAGAGAAGATATAATGGTATACTGGTTATATTACACTATCTTCAAAGCAATATTCTTTTAAGGTCAAGCACATTAGTAGACCATGCTTAATTACTTTAGCCTATATTTGGCAGTTGGTATGTTTAAAAATGCGTGTTTTACATGTTATTCGTTCTAATAATTGTAAATGTACTGTTACAAGTTTTGACTTGAAAAGCTGTTGGTGTTTCTACCAAACAGATTAAGAAAGATGTTTTTTATATGTATTTATAAACATGCTAGATCAGAATTGCAGTTTTCTATTACTAGTTAATTGTAAAATTACATATTAGTTTGATCTCATTTTCCCCTCTGAGGAATTAAATTCTGCACTGGATTATAACATGATGTAAACACTGGCTACAATTGTAGGTGCTGGTGACTGACAATGAGAAAAAACATGTTGCATAGTCAACATTGTGTGCTAGCGTCCAAACTCCTAATATGTGTTGGCATATTGCATACAACATGTATTTAACGTGTACAGAAATTTAGTAAAGTAAATAGACTAAAGAACTTCGAAATTGATTTTTAATGTCAAGTAAGTAATACATTTTCATCTTAAAAGTCGTCAAGAGGCTATCATCGACTTATTTATACATTTAGATCTGTACTCTGTGTGTGCAGTGATTTAAAAATAATTTCTTTTTATTGTACTGAAATTTTCTTTACTTACAACTTTGTTTTAGTATAAATTGTTAGTGCATAATTAGTTCTGGTTTGATGTGCATAACTGTATTCATTTAATAGTTTTAGGTATTTCTGGATGGTTTGAAGATAAATATAGCTGAGAAAAAAAGGGGGTGGTCGATGTTCAAACTTAACAACTACACAAAAATTGGGAAATTATAAGAAAAAATGAAAAAATGAAAACTATTGAAAAAAGGAGCAACTATTTAAAAAGGAATGTCATTAATATAAAAAGCTTTAATTTCAAATACTTTCCTCCTGCGAATATCTTAATTCTTAAACGTTATAAATTGCCTAATAAATTGCCTAAATATTTCGAAAAATTGATCTGGTGTGTGTGTATTTATATATATATATGTAATGCGCGTGTGCGTTTTTTCATTCATTTATAATATTACCATTTATAATCTTGATCCTCACTTCATTAAGTCGTTTAAGGGGTAAAAGCAGGCCTGGGAACTCGAGAGCCGCATGCAGTCCCTCGTGAACAACATCAATGTCACGGGACATTCATATACACAGCGAATCCACGTTTGTTTTCTGATTTCTTTCGCTGTGTGTGTGTGTGTGTGTGTGTGTGTGTGTGTGTGTGTGTCATTTTGTTTCCTTATGTCTTAATCTGCTTTTCCATGTATTATATTGCAGTAAATAATTCTAAAAATGCTAAACTAACAACAGATGTAAAATAAAAGGTATATAACAAGAACAAAACTAAAATTGTAAAGTACCTGGTCATCTCAGTAGGTAAGCTAGGTAAAAATACCCAAACAAAATAAAATTGCATGATACCATGTAATCTTACAAAGAACAGTGTGAGATATTAAGGCCACTAACAGTGAATGTGCAACCTCAACCATGCCTTAGCTAAGGGAGATAACCGCTTGCCAGACTAAATGCTATTTATATTGTTCTATTGATTGTGGCTTCTTGCCAACAATGATATCACTCCTGACAGACAGACAGACAAAGGGAAGTGCAGCAGTGTCCATTGCTCTGGTTTTCGATTTTCTCTGGTTGCAGCCTGGCCATTAAAATGGACAGAGGTAAGACAATCAGTGCCATTAAGCCTTGTTCTGTTAATTTTTTTCAAGATACAAATATACGACATCATTTTTATTCATTTAAGCTTGATTTTTCTAGTTTCAGTTTTTTTGCATTTTGTGTAATAAAAAGTACAATTGTCACATGTGTCAGAACCAGCCCATTTTAACCAATTAAACTAAAGATTATGGATCATGTGTTGAAGTCTTAATCATAAAGTCTTTAATCATGTGTATCTTCTAAGAGAGTTGAATCGAAAGTGAAAGTAGAGTGATTCTCGGGAAGCATACAGAAATCGCAGCGTATTTTTGTATTGACTTCGACGCAGTATCCAGGAACTAGTCTCAATAATGTAGGGGGGAATAACCCGAATCGAGAAGATGAAGTAAATAAAATTGGTGAAAACCATTGTAATTACTTATTTAATATACTTCGGAAATACAAGTGTACAATTTAAGAATAAAATCAACAGAAGCCATGTTTCGTTTTTTCTGTGTGCACGCTGTAAAGTGTATGTGCATAGAGTTTATGGCTCTCACTGTGTGTGTTTGTAACATACGTGAGATAACAAAACGCAAAGGTAATACTATAAGTACGTTAGTAATAAAACAAAGTGTGGAGATGTGACCTTGTTGATTTGTAAAGAAATAAAGTACGATTTAACTGATATAACTATCGACATTAAGTAATCTCTCTGAAATATCGCGTGCATTATTTATCTGAGAGAACCACTTTATTCTTTTCAAGCTGAAAAATCTTGGCGACAGATGAATCTTCGCTCAGCGCTCGTCTACTCTGTACGCACCTCTTGATCCCTACACTCCCAGCATCTTCTGTTTCGAGCCAACATGTTTGACGGTTTTACCACCTGTTTGAAACAAGGACCAACGTGACAAATATGCTATTTTTGTGAGGGAAGAGCTTACATAATTAGGAACAGAGTGTTGTTGTTGTTGTTGTTGGCTTTGAAAGGGAAAGTGCTTCCACCTCTCGGTGATTTCGCACTGTGGGGGATGGGGTCTTTGGGGAGTGTGGGGAAAGGGTTGCTGTTTTGTGGTGCTTGATGCGTGGTTTCACTTTTGTGCGTGCCCTCTATTTTTGTTGGTGTTTAGGTTTTCCAAGTGTGCATGGGTGGTGTATTGTATTTGTGCCCTCTTTATCCATTGTTGATCTGCCAAGTTTGCATGGGTCGTTACAGTGTTGCTGCCCTCTTTCCTCCTGCTGCTGCTGCTGCTGCTGCTGCCGTTTGTTGCCAGTGTTTAGGGGTCCTGCCACGTGTACCGTGGTGGTGTATTGTGTTTCTTTGTTGGGTTCCATGTATTGCTCTTCCCCTTTTTTTTATTTTATTTTATTTTTTCCAGTGTGGATGGCTATGTTATCCTGTTTACCCCTATTCTTATTTTATATTAGACTAGAGTTTGGGTGGCTTGTTGCTATTACTACTACTAGTGACAGTATACTGTTCCATAGTTCTTTAGGTGGGTTGAGGCAGTTTCTGAGGTTTAGTCCCAGTCTATACTTATCTAGTAAATGTTTTAGTTCTTCTCTCTCTGGTTTATTTTCATTGCATTCCAACAGTACATGCGGGGTGCTAAGTCTGTCCCCACATGCACATGAAGGTGGGTCTTTATACATTTTATAATATTCTCCACTAAGCCTCATTCTGGTTATTTTAGTTTGGTCCGACCTGATTGACGTTAGGTACATGAAGGTGAGACTAGGCTGTTCGTCTGGAGAGTGTAAAAGGGTTGATTGAATTTATATTTACAGTAACAGGATTTGCTTCATATAATTGTTTTAAATGTGAATTTAATGGTTAACAAACACAAAAAATCTATTTCTCTCTGGTTTCCTTTTCATCTCTTTTTTGCCATCAATGTAGTATAGAAATATGCAAACTATGTTGAAACATAGTCAATGTTATTATTTTACTCGTGTAATAAAATGTTAAAATATACTTTAGGGACAAGAAAGAGTTTGATGGTAAGAGCAGACAAAGCACAAAAGAAACAAGCTGTTCATTATAAAACTTTAGACACTGATCCATCAATACAAAATATTTAAAAACCTGTCATGAGTCACAGTATATATATTGCAGCAACCACACAAGTCTTGCTGTCTTGGCACTAAAGCATAGGAACGTGTCGGAAAAAATACAAAAAATTTATTCTCATGAATCTAGGTATTTGTATGGTTGTGTCTAGTAAAGAGAGAGCAACGATCTCATTTCTGCTGATTTAATGTTTACTTGGGTAACAAAGTGGTTTTCCCAAGTGAAGTAAATTTTCCAAAATAGCAGTGAATAAAGTGTTTGGAAATTAGTTTATTTTAATCTGAGAACTATGATAACACGGACCAGAATGTAATCTGGAAAAATTTGAGGATAAGGAGTCTCTCTTTCCAAATTTTAACATGTAAACTGTTTCTGCGCGTGAATAAAGCAGAGAAGATATAATGGTATACTGGTTATATTACACTATCTTCAAAGCAATATTCTTTTAAGGTCAAGCACATTAGTAGACCATGCTTAATTACTTTAGCCTATATTTGGCAGTTGGTATGTTTAAAAATGCGTGTTTTACATGTTATTCGTTCTAATAATTGTAAATGTACTGTTACAAGTTTTGACTTGAAAAGCTGTTGGTGTTTCTACCAAACAGATTAAGAAAGATGTTTTTTATATGTATTTATAAACATGCTAGATCAGAATTGCAGTTTTCTATTACTAGTTAATTGTAAAATTACATATTAGTTTGATCTCATTTTCCCCTCTGAGGAATTAAATTCTGCACTGGATTATAACATGATGTAAACACTGGCTACAATTGTAGGTGCTGGTGACTGACAATGAGAAAAAACATGTTGCATAGTCAACATTGTGTGCTAGCGTCCAAACTCCTAATATGTGTTGGCATATTGCATACAACATGTATTTAACGTGTACAGAAATTTAGTAAAGTAAATAGACTAAAGAACTTCGAAATTGATTTTTAATGTCAAGTAAGTAATACATTTTCATCTTAAAAGTCGTCAAGAGGCTATCATCGACTTATTTATACATTTAGATCTGTACTCTGTGTGTGCAGTGATTTAAAAATAATTTCTTTTTATTGTACTGAAATTTTCTTTACTTACAACTTTGTTTTAGTATAAATTGTTAGTGCATAATTAGTTCTGGTTTGATGTGCATAACTGTATTCATTTAATAGTTTTAGGTATTTCTGGATGGTTTGAAGATAAATATAGCTGAGAAAAAAAGGGGGTGGTCGATGTTCAAACTTAACAACTACACAAAAATTGGGAAATTATAAGAAAAAATGAAAACTATTGAAAAAAGGAGCAACTATTTAAAAAGGAATGTCATTAATATAAAAAGCTTTAATTTCAAATACTTTCCTCCTGCGAATATCTTAATTCTTAAACGTTATAAATTGCCTAATAAATTGCCTAAATATTTCGAAAAATTGATCTGGTGTGTGTGTATTTATATATATATATGTAATGCGCGTGTGCGTTTTTTCATTCATTTATAATATTACCATTTATAATCTTGATCCTCACTTCATTAAGTCGTTTAAGGGGTAAAAGCAGGCCTGGGAACTCGAGAGCCGCATGCAGTCCCTCGTGAACAACATCAATGTCACGGGACATTCATATACACAGCGAATCCACGTTTGTTTTCTGATTTCTTTCGCTGTGTGTGTGTGTGTGTGTGTGTGTGTGTGTGTGTGTGTGTCATTTTGTTTCCTTATGTCTTAATCTGCTTTTCCATGTATTATATTGCAGTAAATAATTCTAAAAATGCTAAACTAACAACAGATGTAAAATAAAAGGTATATAACAAGAACAAAACTAAAATTGTAAAGTACCTGGTCATCTCAGTAGGTAAGCTAGGTAAAAATACCCAAACAAAATAAAATTGCATGATACCATGTAATCTTACAAAGAACAGTGTGAGATATTAAGGCCACTAACAGTGAATGTGCAACCTCAACCATGCCTTAGCTAAGGGAGATAACCGCTTGCCAGACTAAATGCTATTTATATTGTTCTATTGATTGTGGCTTCTTGCCAACAATGATATCACTCCTGACAGACAGACAGACAAAGGGAAGTGCAGCAGTGTCCATTGCTCTGGTTTTCGATTTTCTCTGGTTGCAGCCTGGCCATTAAAATGGACAGAGGTAAGACAATCAGTGCCATTAAGCCTTGTTCTGTTAATTTTTTTCAAGATACAAATATACGACATCATTTTTATTCATTTAAGCTTGATTTTTCTAGTTTCAGTTTTTTTGCATTTTGTGTAATAAAAAGTACAATTGTCACATGTGTCAGAACCAGCCCATTTTAACCAATTAAACTAAAGATTATGGATCATGTGTTGAAGTCTTAATCATAAAGTCTTTAATCATGTGTATCTTCTAAGAGAGTTGAATCGAAAGTGAAAGTAGAGTGATTCTCGGGAAGCATACAGAAATCGCAGCGTATTTTTGTATTGACTTCGACGCAGTATCCAGGAACTAGTCTCAATAATGTAGGGGGGAATAACCCGAATCGAGAAGATGAAGTAAATAAAATTGGTGAAAACCATTGTAATTACTTATTTAATATACTTCGGAAATACAAGTGTACAATTTAAGAATAAAATCAACAGAAGCCATGTTTCGTTTTTTCTGTGTGCACGCTGTAAAGTGTATGTGCATAGAGTTTATGGCTCTCACTGTGTGTGTTTGTAACATACGTGAGATAACAAAACGCAAAGGTAATACTATAAGTACGTTAGTAATAAAACAAAGTGTGGAGATGTGACCTTGTTGATTTGTAAAGAAATAAAGTACGATTTAACTGATATAACTATCGACATTAAGTAATCTCTCTGAAATATCGCGTGCATTATTTATCTGAGAGAACCACTTTATTCTTTTCAAGCTGAAAAATCTTGGCGACAGATGAATCTTCGCTCAGCGCTCGTCTACTCTGTACGCACCTCTTGATCCCTACACTCCCAGCATCTTCTGTTTCGAGCCAACATGTTTGACGGTTTTACCACCTGTTTGAAACAAGGACCAACGTGACAAATATGCTATTTTTGTGAGGGAAGAGCTTACATAATTAGGAACAGAGTGTTGTTGTTGTTGTTGTTGGCTTTGAAAGGGAAAGTGCTTCCACCTCTCGGTGATTTCGCACTGTGGGGGATGGGGTCTTTGGGGAGTGTGGGGAAAGGGTTGCTGTTTTGTGGTGCTTGATGCGTGGTTTCACTTTTGTGCGTGCCCTCTATTTTTGTTGGTGTTTAGGTTTTCCAAGTGTGCATGGGTGGTGTATTGTATTTGTGCCCTCTTTATCCATTGTTGATCTGCCAAGTTTGCATGGGTCGTTACAGTGTTGCTGCCCTCTTTCCTCCTGCTGCTGCTGCTGCTGCTGCTGCCGTTTGTTGCCAGTGTTTAGGGGTCCTGCCACGTGTACCGTGGTGGTGTATTGTGTTTCTTTGTTGGGTTCCATGTATTGCTCTTCCCCTTTTTTTTATTTTATTTTATTTTTCCAGTGTGGATGGCTATGTTATCCTGTTTACCCCTATTCTTATTTTATATTAGACTAGAGTTTGGGTGGCTTGTTGCTATTACTACTACTAGTGACAGTATACTGTTCCATAGTTCTTTAGGTGGGTTGAGGCAGTTTCTGAGGTTTAGTCCCAGTCTATACTTATCTAGTAAATGTTTTAGTTCTTCTCTCTCTGGTTTATTTTCATTGCATTCCAACAGTACATGCGGGGTGCTAAGTCTGTCCCCACATGCACATGAAGGTGGGTCTTTATACATTTTATAATATTCTCCACTAAGCCTCATTCTGGTTATTTTAGTTTGGTCCGACCTGATTGACGTTAGGTACATGAAGGTGAGACTAGGCTGTTCGTCTGGAGAGTGTAAAAGGGTTGATTGAATTTATATTTACAGTAACAGGATTTGCTTCATATAATTGTTTTAAATGTGAATTTAATGGTTAACAAACACAAAAAATCTATTTCTCTCTGGTTTCCTTTTCATCTCTTTTTTGCCATCAATGTAGTATAGAAATATGCAAACTATGTTGAAACATAGTCAATGTTATTATTTTACTCGTGTAATAAAATGTTAAAATATACTTTAGGGACAAGAAAGAGTTTGATGGTAAGAGCAGACAAAGCACAAAAGAAACAAGCTGTTCATTATAAAACTTTAGACACTGATCCATCAATACAAAATATTTAAAAACCTGTCATGAGTCACAGTATATATATTGCAGCAACCACACAAGTCTTGCTGTCTTGGCACTAAAGCATAGGAACGTGTCGGAAAAAATACAAAAAATTTATTCTCATGAATCTAGGTATTTGTATGGTTGTGTCTAGTAAAGAGAGAGCAACGATCTCATTTCTGCTGATTTAATGTTTACTTGGGTAACAAAGTGGTTTTCCCAAGTGAAGTAAATTTTCCAAAATAGCAGTGAATAAAGTGTTTGGAAATTAGTTTATTTTAATCTGAGAACTATGATAACACGGACCAGAATGTAATCTGGAAAAATTTGAGGATAAGGAGTCTCTCTTTCCAAATTTTAACATGTAAACTGTTTCTGCGCGTGAATAAAGCAGAGAAGATATAATGGTATACTGGTTATATTACACTATCTTCAAAGCAATATTCTTTTAAGGTCAAGCACATTAGTAGACCATGCTTAATTACTTTAGCCTATATTTGGCAGTTGGTATGTTTAAAAATGCGTGTTTTACATGTTATTCGTTCTAATAATTGTAAATGTACTGTTACAAGTTTTGACTTGAAAAGCTGTTGGTGTTTCTACCAAACAGATTAAGAAAGATGTTTTTTATATGTATTTATAAACATGCTAGATCAGAATTGCAGTTTTCTATTACTAGTTAATTGTAAAATTACATATTAGTTTGATCTCATTTTCCCCTCTGAGGAATTAAATTCTGCACTGGATTATAACATGATGTAAACACTGGCTACAATTGTAGGTGCTGGTGACTGACAATGAGAAAAAACATGTTGCATAGTCAACATTGTGTGCTAGCGTCCAAACTCCTAATATGTGTTGGCATATTGCATACAACATGTATTTAACGTGTACAGAAATTTAGTAAAGTAAATAGACTAAAGAACTTCGAAATTGATTTTTAATGTCAAGTAAGTAATACATTTTCATCTTAAAAGTCGTCAAGAGGCTATCATCGACTTATTTATACATTTAGATCTGTACTCTGTGTGTGCAGTGATTTAAAAATAATTTCTTTTTATTGTACTGAAATTTTCTTTACTTACAACTTTGTTTTAGTATAAATTGTTAGTGCATAATTAGTTCTGGTTTGATGTGCATAACTGTATTCATTTAATAGTTTTAGGTATTTCTGGATGGTTTGAAGATAAATATAGCTGAGAAAAAAAGGGGGTGGTCGATGTTCAAACTTAACAACTACACAAAAATTGGGAAATTATAAGAAAAAATGAAAAAATGAAAACTATTGAAAAAAGGAGCAACTATTTAAAAAGGAATGTCATTAATATAAAAAGCTTTAATTTCAAATACTTTCCTCCTGCGAATATCTTAATTCTTAAACGTTATAAATTGCCTAATAAATTGCCTAAATATTTCGAAAAATTGATCTGGTGTGTTTGTAATAAAACAAAGTGTGGAGATGTGTGTGTGTGTGTGTGTGTGCGGCCTTTTCTTGGGATCAATGTGAAACATTTTCGTCGACACGAAGGTCCGAGGTTATGTTAGAAAGTTGTTTGTCTTTTATGAGCACGTTTATTTCTTAATGCTTTTTTGCAGTTCTAAAATGTTTGTGGTTCTCTAAATGAAAGAAATAAAACGCAGAGAAAATTGCGACTTGCAGAGGGGACTTAAATCTGAGGAACGGAAAGATTGAAACACGAAAAAGGGAGAGCAACGAGCGAGCGAACTGGCAACCCTTAAATTGTTATTTCCCTTTCTCTAGAAGCGTGTAGCGTCATCTCTTGACTCCCCATTTTCGTGATAAAGCCTTAGTTACTGGCTCGGCATCAAACCCCAGTTCCCCACCCTCTTTCTTTGATCCACTTCCTGCGACTGCAGCCTCCACTGACAGTCTTTAAGGATACAGGACATCACCCTAGCAATCTAGTGTCATTAGTAAGGTACACTCGCTATTTCCTAATAAAATGCTTTATTAAACATGCTTTTAATACGATGGGTATAAAAATTTTTATAGATCAACTCAGTGAACATATAATAAATAGCAAGCCAACAATTTTCTAGGGCTTTCTGTAAAACTCTATCCAACCTGGCTGCTACATAAAGTAAATTTACTTTCTGTCGCCTGTAACGTTTCGCGGCTCAAACTCCTTTCTACTTTGTTAATTAAGTGATGTCGGTTCAAGGATCGCAATAAAACGAAACCTTGTCTGTTAAGCCAAAGAGTTCAGGAATACTTTAAACCAAGATTGTGCTGTAATTTTTTCTATTGCCTTCGGGTAAAGGTCAGAAAAAGACATTATTTCCCCAACTCTGGGTGAATACCGTCTACTGGTCCCCACTTCCGTTCTCGGGACACACGCCTATTACCATGTACAAGAAGAGGTCAAACACGTCACGTTTGTACAGAGATAACGCCTAATTAACATATCAAAGTTTTCCCATAAGCTGAAGCTTTCACTAATCACAGCGTAAATGTATCGGTGCACAATCCTATGATATCAACCTCTTCCTCGGCATCATTTACCCCATCTTTCAAGTTTTGTGGACCTTTTCCTTAATTATATTCGCAAAAGATGGATGCAGATATGAACTGTGTTAGGAACGTTGACTTAGGTGATGTCCTTGTGATGTCAGCGTGGCTGTAACGTTTCGCGGCTCAACTCCTTTCTACTTTGTTAATTGTTCAAAAGCTTAGGTAGAATAGCGCCACGTTTTGAGTAGCCACGTGACCGTGTGACGTTTACCTGCATATTACATCACACCATGACGCAATAAAGAATGTGAGACTTCTGAGTTACAAAAGATTAATTTTTGGAATAAGTCGACATGGTGTGGTGTAGCAGTCCCCGACACAGTCTAATTCAGGTGAGAATTCACGCCGATTACACCACAAAGTAAATAAATGTATTTGATCGGCGTGGATCCCACGTAGCTATAACTAGTGTCGCTAGGCGAGGCAGCAGTTTAGCATGCGATTGGTCAAAACCTGTAGACGGGGAATTAAGGTAGCGGGCATAACGTTTCCCCCCCCCACCCGGGCATTCAGCGGAGACCTCTTGATCCACAGTGACCTGTACGCCACCAGCAGTCGGGTTATAACGCTGACCTATCTCTCTCAACCGAAGGGTAGAAATTGAAAGCCTGCTTACACTGAGGATTCAGCGGAGATCTCGCATTCGAGACTGACCTGCACACCACCAGCAGACATTTTATAACGAACGCTGACATCTCTCTCTACCGAAGGGTAGAAATTGGAAGCCTACTTACACTGGGGTGTAAGCACTGCTAAGCTGAGTTACAGATCCAGCTGACATCCTTCCGCCTGGGACTTCTCCAGCAAGGCTGATCTTCAGGCCGGGATCTACTTTTGTGTTCCGCGGGGATCTTATATTGTGATTCGAGTATGTGGATGGACTTTTCCATGCAATCTTACACTTGAATTGGATACTGTCCGCCGGGCTGTCCACCTACCTTGGATATACTTGACCAGCGAAACGACGAAACAGACAGGTGACATTTGCCAGGGAAAAGGGGACCCTAACCTTCAGTATTAGTAAGTTTCATTAGTTCTAGACAGTTTTATATTTTTTTACCATCTCATTTGTACTTTTCTTTTGGAACATTAAATGTTTGAATCGTTGGCCGGACCTTTTTGTGTGAAAAAGGAAGAAGAGTGCCGCGAGCGTAGCTACATGTAGATGTACACTCACGCTCGCATCCATTTATAAGTGCAATCTTCACCCAAAACGTTACATGGCCAATATCGGGATGCATTACAAAAACTGTTATTAGAAGAGGTGCTACTGTTAGCTACTTGAAAGCACTGGCTGAATCATTCTTAAAGCCATGGTAAGGCTTTCAGCTAGTGTAAAGTACTTGTTAACGATACACAGAAAATACCGAAAACAAAAGTACTGACACACCACGAAATAATACCGTGCTGACTGCCTGAACTCACGATAACCGACCTGAGTCGTCGTTTATACTGGTGTACGTTACCTAGCAGCCTCTGATATTTCTAGTACCCTTCCTTGTTAAGAGTAGGGCTACATGACTATTATCAGGTGGTAAAATATTGTGTCTTATTTTCAGGTGCACAGTCCCTGTACACACATCAGAATGGAGAACTTCTAAAAGACAGACAAATCTTCCGGAAAAAGTTACAGGAGTTCCCGAACCTTTTTCAACTGAAGGATTACTCTGAACTGACAGTGGAACGAAAGCAGAGCATGATAGATAAATTAAAATCAGAGAGAATAGATAATGGTAGTTATCGTACACCAGTAGAGACTACGTGCATCTCTAATCTCATCGCTTTTCTCTTGTTTCTGACAAAAGATTTCGAGAAAGCAGTCGATGAAACAGAAAAAGTGTTGGCAACATCCAACAATGACACTAACATTACTGCTTTGGCCAACATGGCTATAATGAAGTGGGAAATGGGGAAAAGGCTGGAGGGAGAAACCTTTGTTGAAAAGTTGAAGGAACTCCGTGGGCAGGGAAACTTTGAAAACAAGGTGATTGACGCTAAAGCTGAGATGGCGTACTGCTACTCCAGAATGGGGATGTCTTTCGCGTCATTGGCGGTGGACATTTTTGAAGAAGTCGTTGAGGTCAGACCACACGATTACACTTGGAAGTTAGGCCTGGCACTAGTTCTGAGGCGTTTCACACACACTAATTACAAAATGTACTTTCGAATGTCCTCTGATTTAACCTCGCAGAGATCACTGAGAGCCTTTGACCTTCTCTTGGAAATCAGGAACAGCGTCGCTCCAGAAGGGCAAAAAGCACAGGCTCTCGTTGAACTTGGTATGCTTCTGGAACAGTGGTGGAATGCTGACCTCTCGAGTGTCATGAAAAGAGCAAAAGAAAAAGGTATAACTACTAAATACTGTTACGAACAAGCTGAAAGTTTAGGACCAGCAGATGTTCATGTACTTGTGAAGTGTGGGAAATTTTTTAAAGATCAAAATGAGTTGGACAAATCTCGAGAAATGCTTGAGCGCGCCATCGCAGTCAGACCAACAACAACTGCCCATCATTACCTCGGCAACACATTTATAAAAAAAAGGCCGTCTCCAAACAGAAAGAGTTTCGACAAGAAATAAGTAGAGAAAAGACACGTCCCTTGAGACGGAGACTTTCAAATATGACTGTGAGCGAAGCCAACCAGACCATTGTCAGCCAGCGACCTGCTGCTGTTGCGACCTCAAAATTCAGAAATATTCTAAAATCGCCAAGAAGGCTGCTCTCATTAACACGTGATGACATGTACGTTAATGACGCACTTTATCATTTTCAAGAGTCGATAAGATTGTCCCATAAGGACAATTCTCCGGCTGTTTATGATCTAGGACTTTTGTTTACGTCTCTTGGGGAAGATGGTAAGGCTCTAGCCCTTTTTTTTACACTCATTAAGGAGCAAGAGACACGTGGAGGTCCTCTGCATATTATTAATGCGTATGAACAGGCTGGTCTCATTTATATGAGAAAAAGTGTTAATGCTGGAGACGATAAAGACAAAGAAGCCAATGCTGCCGAGGGCTGCAGGCTGCTGCAATCCGCTCTGCAGTTGCAGTGTCAGGTTGTGCCGTCACTTCCCACTGGTAATCCTGACTTAAAAACTCTCTGGCCTTCATTTTACGAACTTTGCAGTGCCGTCAGAAACCAAAAATCTCCAGCACTTCGTTTCAAACTCTTTGAAATGGTAAACAACTATACAGAATGCCTCAAAGTTTTGGACGAGATGTCTAAATTTAGCCCTGAGGAAGCGGTGGATCCTAAGTTTCTGGAGAAACGACTGATGTGCTACGTTAACCTCGAATGTTATGACGACGCCCTGCTATTCTTGAGCCTACTAGAGACAACAAAAGAAAAAGAAATAATTCGCCAATGGTCAGATCCCGAACTTCCAAGACGTGTTCGTGTTATGGCTGCCAAGAAAATGCTTTTAAACATAAATGATACACTAGTTCATCCCACTGATGACAAAATGATAAAGAAATGCTTTTTGCAAGCAATTAAAGCAAAATTCTCGCAGTCGGATGAAGAAACTCAAAGGAAGTACGTGGACAATGGTTGGGACGAAGATCTGGAGCGGAAATGGTGGCATGTGATGATCCTTCATGACCTCTATGACGAGGATATGAAAGTCAAAGGTCTGACTATCAAGGACATTTTACAAAATGTGTGCGGGCTGCGCGTCACGTGCATGTCAGACGATGATGACGTCAGACCTTATGACCACGAGATCTGGACTATCCACGAAAATGCTGAAAAATCTCAGATTCTTTTGGTGCTGTGTGGCTCCAATGATTTTTCCGACGAGTTTTGCAACACTTTCCTTCAGGTGCTTCCTGAAGTGTGTTCTTCTGGAGACACCACACGCAAGCCGCTTCTTGCTCTGCAACTTGACAACGCTCGGCGTCCTAAGAAGATTTATCCTGATAGCTGGTTCCAGTGTCCGCCTTCTCTCTTTGGAGCTTTTGACCCTTACACTCCAGAACTGATCAACGACATCTGCAACCTGTTTTGTTTCCTAGCTGATGTAACTATCGACATTAAGTAATCTCTCTGAAACATCGCGTGCGTTATTTATCTGAGAGAACCACTTTATTCTTTGCAAGCTGACAAATCTTGGCAACAGAGTCATCTTTGCTCAGCACTCGTCTACTCTTTACGGATCTCTTGATCCCTACACTCCCAGCATCTTCTGTTTCGCAGACAACATTTTTGACGGTGTACGACTTGTTCGAAACAAGGACCAAAGTCGATACAGAAGAGCTCTAAAGCGACAAATGTGATATTTTGGTGAGGGAAGAGCTTAGATATTCAGGAACACCGTGTAAGGGTTAAATGTACTTATATTTACAGTAAAAGGATTTGTTTGATAGAATCGCGTTTAATGTGCTTTTAATGGTTTACAAATAAAAAAATCTCTTTCTTTCTGGTTTCCTTTTCATATCAAAGATTGTGATTTTTTGCCCTCAATGTAGTACAGAGACATGCAAACTATGTTGAAACAAAGGCTAGCGTTATTATTTTATTCGTGTTATAAAATGTTAAAATATACTTTAGGGACGAGAAAGAGTTTGATGAGCAAACAAAGCACAAAAGAAACAAGCTGTTTATTTT